>JABXWE010023809.1:0-51610 GCA_014611495.1 Limonius californicus | reverse complement strand
ATTATATTCTTGTTTTTTAATTTTGCATTCTGTTTTTGTCTCCTATTATTGTATTCTACTCTTGCATTCTATACTTGTATTCTATTCTTGGATTCTATTCTTGTATTTTATACTGGCACTGTATTTTTGTGTTTTACTCTTGTATTCTATTCATGCATTCTATTCCTGTATTCTATTTTTGTTTTCTATTCTTGCAATCTATTCTGGTATTTTATTCTTGTATTCTATTCTTGCATTCTACCTAATAGAGTTTCCATATGTTGTTGCAATTATGGCTCCCTCATTTTGTCATTCTTGATGAGTTAGCGATATGTAGTAGTACATACATATAAGGGGACTCCAGAAAGCAGACGGATTATTTTATCAACTTATAATTAATGTAATATTTTAAGAAATTATACTGTCTACCAGTCCAATAATGCAGCTACATAATGTTTTGATAATGTAAACCATATTTTCTAATTCTATCAATTCCACAAATATTTGTCCTAAAACATTAATTGTCGACTGCAGAACCAAGGCACATAATTTTGTTAGTTCATGTTTTGAATTGCTTATAAAAAACGTATTTAAAAAAATACGTATGTAAGCTAGCTCAGATTCATTACAATTTTAAAGTGAAGGTTTACTTCTTTTCCAATATTTACTGACTTTACCCGAAATATATGCAATGGCGGTCCCATAAAGCAACTACAAATTATTCTTCTAACTTGCCATGGCAAAACTGTTTTAAAAACCCTAGCTATAATTATCTAGCTAACAGATATTCAACAATTGAAATTTTATTTTTTAAAAGTTATGTTACTCGTGAGGCGGTCGTGAGGTAGAGTGGTAAGTACGTTAGACTTCTACGCAGAAGGTTTGGGGTTCAATTTCTAGTACCAGAACATCGAATTTTTAACGACTGTTCTCCCTGGTAGTGCAATGGCAAACGAGTGAGGTATTCTGCCCAGTATATCGTCTCTGGGCAGTAGTGTTTACGCTTGCCGTGGTTTGGAACTCACATTAAGCTGTAGGTCCGCCATGTCTATGGTACTTTAAAACGCGCAACGCAGGAGAAGTACTCGGAGAAGAAGAATGTTATCCATATTTGGCCAAAATATATTTTTTGACGACTAGCTATAATCCTCAGCACCTAATCCAACAGAGCTTTTATATAATTTTATAGCGATAGTACGCTCAGTTCCTAATTCTTGCTAACTTACCAATATTTTGTCTGAAATGCAGTGCCAAATTGTTCTTCTAAACTGCACTGAAAGTTTTCATTTAGATTATTTGAACATCCTCAATGTTGGTTCCAAAATATTTTATTGGTTTATTATTTTAGGTTACACAGAGCTTATTATCAAAAACGTGTTTGCAAATACCTGAACATATTTGCTGTTCATCGCAGTCGGTTAGACGAAGAAAATGCTTTTTGTAAACTTAAACCTGAATGGCATGATCTTATACTGTCAAAATGTCTGTTTCTATCTTTAGCTACCAATATTTGCATTATGTTTTAATTTAAAGTTTCTTTTAACAATGCTCTAAATAATCGAATATCAGAATCAAAATCTTTCTCTCGTTGAACTGATTGTAATTAGATTAAGTAAACGTGAAAATACACATAATAATAAAAGGTCTGCTTATCTCTTTGTATGCAACATGTAGGGCTTCAGACTTTTACGATCTCAAGAAGAATTTAAAAAATTTTTATACGTATTTTATGATGGTTGGTTTTATAAACTTTTTAATTTACGACCCTTTTTCAGTCTCTTTTTATAGTTCCAGCATAACTTAAGCTCTTATTACTTTTGTATGATAGATTTATTTTAAAGCAAAGTGTTTAAAATTCTTTGGGCGGTGTGGAAACTCGTGATAATAATTGATACTTCCTGAATTTTATTTTATTTCGTGAATACAAGGACTTGTCTGAAACGAGCGGTTTGAAACACAATTTTAATATTTACATGTTAATGAGCAGCAAATATGTTAATAACACAGAACTTTAAAGCTACAAATAAAAAATGCAAAGTGTACTAGTAATTTGTTATATTTTCATATATTTTCTAAACCCAGGGCTACATACATTGTTTAGTTTTAATTGTTAAAATAATTCTTCTTATCTTATAAAACTCTTAACTTAAAATTATAAGGGTTTCTTAAAGTTTGAGTGTGTTACTGATATTAGCCTAGGAAGACTGAGTGACCCAATGATTAACAGTTCATTACATATATATGTCGTTAAAACCGTATTGTTTTCTTTTTATATACGTGTATATAGGGTGTCCCTAAATTTCCTTAAAAGCGTCAGGTAAACTTTTTCTGCAACCTAAATAGACTTCAAAATTGCAAACCGAAATTTCTTATTTCGCTTAGCTTCCCCATACGAGCCAGTTACAGAATCTGAAACTTGGCAACATTGCCATTTACAGCTCGAATTACAACGTGGCTTGGATTTCTTCTACTAGGAAAACGCTGAGCGTAAACCCTAGCAGCCTCATTGCAGTTTCCCTTACATTCTGCAAGAAACCAAATCATATCCACGTACTCGTTTATAGCATACGCCATAATGATGGTCAAGACACAATTGAACTCAATAACACGAATTAAAGGCGAATTTAATGCAGAATCGTAATTTCAATTCAAAATTGATTTACTTGACACACGTATCAAAACGCAAACAACAGATTTTCGCAATGCAATGCATCTGCTTTGTTGTCAAATTGTACTTTTACCAAAAGTATGATTTGTAACAGTACTTCCAAACGAAGAACTAAATTGCTAATTCAATGTTAATTAGCGGTTTTGAATTAATTTAAGTTTCCTCATTAAGCAAATACATGTTTTACTTAATTTCTTATAATCATTTGGCTAAACTTCTGCACTAAAGGTATGAATTTTAACACCATCGTACAAGAAAACTAAGATGTGGAGCAAATTTTTTCTTGTAGTTTTTTCTTCACCCTCTTCAGGGATGATTTTATAGCAGTCAATAAATAACAGTAAAAAATACTGTTATTGAAACGAAACGTTTATGGAATCTTTTATATTATTACTATAGGTTACACAACAGTTTCAACTTCACAATAAGGAAAAAAACAACTGTACGCACTTGTGGACATTGGTCATATCGCGATCATAGTTCGGTATGAAAGGTCGCCATACATTCCGGGCACACTGACTCCTTGCACTAGCAACAGCGATACCATCCTTCTTTTGCAGGTTGCTTCCAAGGCAACGTGGTGGATGTTCATACTCCATTTCTTCTGGATAGTGGACCTTTACATCAAACCTTAGCTCCAGGGGTGTTTTTAGCCAGATCTGTTTTCTTTTGGGCAACATATCTTCGGTTGAGTTTGAAGGCCTTCCTCTTTTACTTTCGTAGCTGTGTCACTGTACAAGAGTTGGCGCAACTGATGCTTCGAATTCGCGAAAAGGCACATTAGATCCTTCAGATTTTCGAAATAGCATTCATGCGTTTACTAACATCACATTTAGAAAATGAAAGACAATTCTCATATAGAGCTTCTTACATTTTGGCGCATGGGGGTAGTGAGCAATCATACGATTGGGAAGGTCCACACCACCCATAAAACGATTGTACTGAGCAATTGCCTGTGGTCTCTGAATTTCCACATATTTCTTAATCTTTCTATCCCACCGTTTTACTATGTCTTGAGGTTCCTTTCCCAAAAATGTTTAAATCATGGACACGATGTTGTTGTCTTCCCTTCTCAATACTGTAAGATTTTCAGAAGATGTAGTGCCCGAACATGCTCCTCTTCCTTCCTTCAAAAGTTTTATTTATCTTTGAACTTCTTGCTTGTTTCTTGAACCTTGTTGGGGCAATCTGTACCAACCACGAATATCTGATTTTGTTTCAATTTCAACAGAAGCTTTATAGAAGTAAATAAGTTGTCCAAAAACAGTTTACGATTTTCTCCTCCGATTTCGGAACACAGTCGAACTACCGTATCACCAATTATACCTAAATCAGATGTTTGTTGGCTTTTTGAATAATGTATTTGAAACTTATGGACATATCTAAATGCCGAAGCCAAAACCCAGACCTTGAAACCCCATTTCTTGGGTTTGGACTTCAGGTATTGCTTAGTCCTGTGTCTTCCTTTGAACGGAATGATCATTTCGTCTAATGAAAGAAATTCTGATACACTAACAGCATCAAAAATAGTTTTACTCAAAGTTTCAAGAAATTGGGGGGTTTTTATAAATGGGTGTTGATTATTGTCAGGATGTAGGTACTTCTTTAGGGTTTCATATCTCTTCAAAGACATAGTATCAGCAATCTGATCAAATCGTAGGCTAGGGGTGCTACTCCAGTACATGCGGTAAGCTGGGTATTTTATATATGTCATAAATTATCTTTATACCAACATAATGCATCATTTCGGCTTTAGTTGTTGAAAATTTTTCTTTTCCAAATTGTACAGCATAACGTGTAGTTTCTAAAGCAATAGTTTGAAACAGTTCTTCAGTAAAAAGTTATGTGAAAAATGCATATGCATATGCATATCTTTATTTCGTAGTGCCCTTGAAACTGAGGTGGAGTTTGAGCAAAATTAATGTCCTTTTCAGGAAACCATAGTGCTGGTGGAAATGCTGGTTTCTTTAGTTTTCGTTTTAGAACAGCCAAAGGAATATTATCGTCATCATTGTCGCTGCTATACTCTGGAGAGTCCATATCATTTTTATCTGCAGCTGCAGGATGATACTCCAGTTCTGAAAGTTCCAAATCCTCCGCATCTGCGCCTGTAGCATGAGGCTCATCACCTGAAGAAACAAAATCCTCTTCAGTTACACCTACTGTAGATTGATGTTGAGGACCTTCAGCAAGGTCATCTTGGTCCGATATATACAAATCCTCTAAATCGGATAAATTGTTGCTACATAAAATTGCATTGCTCAAAATATGTACCTTTTCCTGTTTTTTTCCATGGAAGCTAATGGTCGGTATTCCATCTGCCATTGCAGCTAAAAAAAGCTAAACAATTACAACAAGTTTTTAAAAAGAAAACACCAGAATTCAGGGTACACATCTGCACCTAGTACACAAATGTGTATATCTATTATCATGACAGAGGCACATACATGTAACCTGTTTTCTAATATTCTATAATTACTAAGGCATTACACAGCTATTTGTACAACTAACCTGATTTTTTCGTTGGTTTCCAATAATTTTTTCTATCTATTTCGCCCAAAATAAGATTGCACTAAAACTGACAGCATTCAGCATTCACACCACCAAAATATAAACAAACTTCAAACTAAATCAGTAGGTATGAAACCTAACAAGCCATCTATTGGGCATAGCCGTAACCTAAATGTTTTAGATAGATGCTTTAGATTTCCTTTTAAATGACATAAGAGTAAATGTACACATATGTGCAAATATCCCTTAAGAGGTTAAGAATTCTTAAAGGAAAAGTTTACCTGCAGCTCTTAAGGCAATTTAGGGACACCCTGTATGTGTATGTATGAGTGGGGGTCCTACAGCTTCTGCCGCATCGCGCAATTTGATCGCCATCTCCTCCTATCCCTCCATTCTTCTTCCTCAATAGCTCTGTCCCTCATTGTTGCCCACTCCATTTTTCTATGCCATTGTGGGTCTTCTTCGTCTTCTTTTTGTTGCGGTATAATTGAACGCACGTTTTGGCCAACGCTCCTCTTCCATCTTCATCATATGCCCATACCATAAAAAGGGGTATTGTTTCTATCCTCTCTGTAGTGGTGCATATTCTCTTTCTTCGTCTTCTAATTTATACATTTGGTATATGCTCTCACCGATACATTCCGTATGATCTTGTTAGAAAATACGTTTCTACAGTTTCTATTTTCGTTCTACTCCTCAGCGACAACTGCTAACATTCTGATCCATATGTCAATACCTTGTTGCACTTTATATCCAATGTCTCTATTTGATGTCCCTTTGCTTGATATTATACTTTCCAAGTATTTATATTGTTCCCATTTTCGTATTTCTTGTATTGGTAGGTTCGAATCTTCCTCTCCTACCCGGAGATATTCTGTTTTCCTAGGTTGATATTTATACCCCTCTTTCCAAATTTTTCTCTAAGGTTCCTGAAGATGTAGTTTATGTCCTCTTCACTATTTGCAATAAGCACTTGATCATCGGCAAAGAAAAGGGTTGTTAAGCGGTGGTCATTGATCTACAGCGCCATTCCTGATGCTTTTCTTCTCCAATTTTCTAGTGCTTCTTTTACGTAAATTTTACATGAGGTGGGTTATAGGCAACGTTCTTGCTTAGAACACTTTGTAACCTTGTAAATCCCTGATATCTTATTACCAAATTTAATTGTACTTTAGTGATTCTTATAAATACTAAAAATGGCACGGGCGTACATCCTGGTGAGGCCGATCTTCGTCAGAATATTAAAAAGCCTTATTAAGGGAACTGTGTCGTAGGCTCCCTGTAGATCAATAAAAACGAGATGAATAGGTAAATTTCGGGCTTTTCGTTTTTCTATGACTTGTTGCAATGTGAATATATTATCCGAACATAATTTTCCTGCACGAAAACCACTTTTTTCTTCTATTTCCTCACACTCTGATTCAATCTTTTTCTATAATATTCTACCATACAACTTTTCCATTGAACTAGTAACAGTGTTCCACTATAATTTCCACAAATTTCCATTTCCCTGCTTGTAGATTGAACTAATATATGCTAGATTCCAGTCAGTTTAATGGAATACTTTCTCCACTGGTCATGCAGTCATTAGATTTCTGCCAAAATTGCCAACAGAATATCTGGCCCGTGGTTTATATGTTCAATGGGCATGTTTCCTGGTCCCTCGGCGTGTCATTTTTCTTACCTTTTAGTGCTTCTTGAATTTCATTTATATTTATTTCTTTAACTTCCATGTTTCCATCTGCTTTGATTTTCTCTATTTGTACTTTAAACTGTTCTCTATTTTCAGTTAATAGTGTTCGATAATGTTCTGTCCATCCTTCATATTTTATTACATTTATGCCTCCTGTTTCATTTTAAGATTTTTTATGACTTTCCACGCCTGTAACACTCTTGTTCCTCCTAAACATCTCTCGATCTCTTCACACTTCCTACCCTACATTTCGTTCTTTTTTTTTTGCTATCATTTTTTCACTTTTCTGTTTTGTCGTGTATATATTTTTCGACCATCGGGGTCCTTAGTTAACAGCCACATTTGATAGTTTTACATTTCTCTTGATCACCACTCAGGATTTTGATTTTTATACACTTGTTGATATCCTAAAGCGTCTTTGGCTGCTTGATGTATGCTGTCTTAACTTTCTGATATTGATTTTCTTATTTATGTCTTCACTTAAAAATACTTGAAGCTTTGTCGCTAACTGTAATTTATAAAGGAACTGTGTAGATTCTCGTTTAAAACTTTCTAAGTTGTATCTTTCTGCTTTCAGTTCATTACGTTCATTTTTTGTTGCTCCTATTTTTCTGTTATCCGTTTTCCTATAGTTTACTATAACTTTGGCCATTACCAAGTAGTAGTCAGACCTTCATTCTACTCCACGGTATACCCTTACGTCATTGGTTTCTAATTTCGAATTTTGAAGCTGGATTGGGTAGTCAATTATCGACCTTAATCCCTTTTTTGTTTGTCCCCATGTGAATTTATGTACATCTTTGTGTGGAAAGAGTCCATTTTTGATTTTCAAAAATAGATTGTAGCATGTTGTTGACCGTTGTTATTTATTTTCTCTTCACCATATCAACCTATGACTAAGTCTTTTTCCTTTCGTCCAACTCTGATATTCAGATCTACGAGTATACATATTTTCTTGTTATCATTTATATTTAACAACACGATTGCCAACTTTTGTTAAAACTCTTATTTTATGTTTTTTACAGCGGTTTCGACATGATGCGTACACGTATTATTACTATAGATTCACCATTTTCTCAATTTCTAACATTATGGTTTATTTATTACTTCTTCCCAACTCTGTTATTTCTTTAATGCCTATGTATAACAATAGAAATTCCTTTTTTGCTTCCGCACTCTTACGTACTCCGCTGTAGAAATAGATGTATTCTCTTATTCTCTCATTCCCTTTACCTTTCTTCTTCGTTTCTGTAAGGATGCACTGCACATGTCAATATTTCTCGCTTTTAATTCTTTAAATACCTCTGATTGTTTTGTTCTCAGTCTTTGAATATTCCATGCAGCCTTCGTCCTAATTTAGATCCATCCTGGTTCCGAGGCAATTCATCAAAACTTTTAGCGTTTCAAAGTATTGAAAGATGAGTTGCTGGCCCGTCGTTTCAAACCTGCTTCTTTGTCCGGGTTTAGGACCGGTAACAGCACTACTGAGCTACCCAATCCATCCAGTGGATACTGCAGGTGCAGTTTAAATACATTTGGTCTGTAATTAAGTAGTCAAACTACCATATTGTTGCTTTGCATACAAATTCATTATATAACTTATATTTCACTAAATTTCATTTCATTAGTTTGTTATAAAATTACCTCCCTAATAGCTTCGTGGCATATGGTGGAGGCGCCACTAGCTGATTTTTAAAGCTAATTCTTCACGCATCACAATGTAATGGTAACATATTTTTAATTATAAAATGACGCCCTTATATCCAGAAGAGACTGTTCATGAAACTAATATTGTTGCTTATGCAGTTCTCGGTTTGTGATGGTTTCATTCGTTTTGCGTTAATTTATTTTGATAGCAACCACAGAATAACGTTAATAGCTGGCGGATCGATGTCATAACATTTATACAACCATGTAAATTACATAAGCATATTAGTTTATGTAAAAGCAAAATTAGTTTACGCACTTCGTATGAATAGAATCATCAACACCGCCTAGTTTAGCGGATGATCCAAACGCGAGCATCATAGAATTTCCCGCAATGCAGGTGCATCCCCACAGTGCATCGTTTATTATTACGTGCTAGGTGCAAATGATAACTGCGTTGTGCTAATGCAGACCGTAGATTCGCGTTTACCGGTGCAGTTTGTCACGTCCGAAACTCAAAACTTTCTTTTCTGCAACAATAATTGTTACAATAAATAACATTCTCTTGCTCGCAGCAATCAATGAGGACGTATTTACCTTTGCAACATCGAACTAAGAGTTGGTAGTGTTTGCTTAGTTCGAGTTAGCAGATTTGTTGTCATTCCAGTTATGAACATGACCTCATCAATCCGTTAGTTATGTGAGGATCCTGAGTACACAGAGTTATCCTCCAGGATTATGGGGATACTGTTGAGAAGCCCGCTCACAATGTTTGTGCACTTTGCTGAGTCGCACAGCGGGGAAAATCGATAAGGTCGAGTTTCAGAAAGAAAAAATATAACTTGTATGAATCCGCAGCAAATTAACCAAACAAGCAGCGCTTCATCAGAATTATTCCGCTTTTTTGAAGGCGAAGCAATAAGAAGAACAAACAGGGATCGTCCCGCGTCCCGTTCGCCGCAAAACTTCAGTTGTGGGTTAGAACGGGGCCTTTTAATTTGGCCAAATGAAACGAATCCCTCATAATACAAGATTCCTTCTGTGTTCAGCCGGCATGTGGCAGTTTATATCCAGTGAAGTGCGCTTAATAAGCCTCATATTTTAAGAGAAAAAAATGAAAATATTTCTCCGCACTTTGCAGATCCTCTTTTCTGTACGAGGGAGGTTCGTTCTAAAAGGGAAGTAACTAATATTGAGAACGTTTAGCATCGTTTAAGAAACATGTTTGATGAATTTATAAAAGTTTTGACTTTCGTATAATAATTGGAAGTTGACGATCACTCGATAAATCTTAATCCATTTGGAGGTTTCCAATCTTTCATTCAATTTTAACCCAATAAAGGATTGGCGACCTCTTATTCAATACTGATCCGTAAGGTGGTTGACGACTTATAAAACCAATATCAATCTATTTGCATGTTGACGATTTCTTAATCAATCTTAATCCATTTCGAAGCTGACGATTTCTTTATCATTCTCAATCCATTTAACGATTGGCGACTTCTTAATCAATCTTAATCTATTTGGAGGTTGATGACCTCTTAATCAATTTCAATTCATTTAAAATTAAAGATTTCTCAATCAATATTAACCCTTTGGAGGTTGACAACCTCTCTATAGATTTAAATATATTAAGATGTTGATTATGTCTTCATCCATACCAATCCTTTGGAGGATATCAATTTGTTATGCAATCTTAATTCATTTGAAGCTTACCTATGGCTTAATCAATTTTAACTTATTAAAAGATTGGTGACCTCTATATCATATTGTAGCTGACGACCTCTAAAATCAATGTCAATCCATTTGCATATTGGCGATTTTTTAATCAATCTTTATGCGTTTGGAAGTCGACGATTTCTTTGTCATTCTCACTCCATCTAACGATTGGCGACTTCTTAATCAATCTTAATCTATTTGGAGGTTGATGACCTCTTAATCAATTTCAATTCATTTAAAATTGAAGGTCTCTCAATCAATATTAACCCTTTGAAGGTTGACAACCTCTCTATAGATCTCAATATATTTGGATGTTGATGATGTCTTCATTAATACCAATCCTTTGGAGGTTATCAATTTGTTATGCAAATTTAATTCATTTGAAGCGTACCTATCGCTTGATCAATTTTAACTCATTAAAACATTGGTGACCTCTAAATCAATATTGGTCCATATTATGGATGACGAAATCTAAAATCAACGTCATTCCATTTGCATATTGGCGATTTGGAAGTTGCCGATTTCTTGTCATTCTCAATCCATTTAACGATTGGCGACCTCTTAATCAATCTTAATCTATTTAAAGGTTGATGACCTCTTAACAATTTTGAATCGATTTAAATTTTGATGATTTTTTTAGCAATATTAATCCTTTGGAGGTTGCCGACCTCTTTATCGATTTTAATACATTTGGATGTTGACGATGTCTTCATCAGTGCTAATCCTTTGGAGGATATCGACCTGTTACGCAAACTTAATAAATTTGTAGTTGACTTCTAAGTGACTTTCAATGAATTTGAAGGTTACAAACCTTCTATTCAGTCTTAACTCATTTAAACATTACCAATCTCTTAATCAGCATCTTAATCCATATGAAGGTAACCCATCGCTTAATGAATTTTAACCCTCTTGAAGTTTAATTAACTTTCAACCAATCTAATTGCCTTAGAAGATTTCCGACCTTTTAATTAATCTTGACCAATTCAATCTTAATCGGTTTGTAGTTGACGATTTCAAAGTGGTCAACCTTCCACTCAGTCCTAACACGTTTAAACATTGCCTGTTTCTTAACCAACCGAATCGCCCCTTAACCATTTGAATGTCGTGCTTCGCTTAATCAATTTTAACACTTTTAAACAAAGACGACCTTCACTTAATTGTAATGCATTAGCAAGTTGTTGACTTGTTGATTAATCTTGACCCATTTCAATATTAACGAACCCTTAATCTGTAAGGAATTTAAAAACTTCTTAGTTAATCCTGATTTGTAGAAAGGTTCACAATCACTTCGTTGATATTAGTCTATTTGGAAAGTAGGCTCTTAATTCTTCTTATTCCAGTTATAAGTTAAAGACATCTTAATCAACCGTAAGTCATTGAGGTTTGGAACCTCCATATAAGTTAATCGTATTGGAGGTTAATGATCTCTTAATGAATAGTAGTCATTTGTAGGTTGACGACCTCCTAATTAAATTATACATTGGCTATCTCTTCAATTATGCCATTCTGATCAAACGTTTTCTGTTGTATTTTTGATATAGGCCTTTCCAATTTTCTTTAATTTGTTCCTATTCTATACCTTTTCCGCAATCTTAATCAATTTGGAGGTTGTCATTCTTTTTAATCAGTATCAACTCATTTAAATGACGACTGAATCAACTTATATGCTTCTGCAGACTGACCACTTCTTAATCAGCCTAAATCCATTGAGACGTAAACAATTTCTTAATTAATATTAATTATTTTGAGGTTGACAACATTTTAATGAGATTGGTGATTGACGACCTCTTCATCTTCCTTAAACGTTTTCTGCTGTGTTCAGGATATAGACCACCCTGATTTTCTTCCGTTTAATCTTATGCTATGCTTTATATTCAATGTTAATCTATTGGACGTTGCGAATCTCTTAATTAGTCTTAATCCATTTAAGTATCGGCGAGCTCTTAATCAATTTTTATTCATTTGGAGGTTGACGGCCCTAAATAAATTTTAATCCATTTGGAGGTCGACCATCTCTTAATCAATATTAATCAGTTGGAGGTTGACGAGTTATTAATGAAATCATGGGTTGTGAACTTCTTCGTCTTCGTACGTTTTCTACTATGTGCTCGATGTAGCCCTTTCCAATTTTCCTATTCCCATTTCTAGTCTGCGCCTCTTACATTCTTAATACATATTAGATGTTACCAAAGTATTAATAAAATTTAACTAATTTAAAGATTGATGACGTGTTAATCAACCTTCTTGAATCTGAAGGTTGACGACCTCTAAATTAAACTCAATCCATTTGGAGGTTGACAATCTCTTTATCACTAGTTATCCTTTGGAGGTTGAGGAGCACTTTATCTGAGTTATATAATTGGTACCTAGGTTGACAACGTTCTAGTCAATCTTAAACGATTTGTAGATAGCCAACATCTTAATCAGGCTTAAACCATTGAAAAATTGACGACCTCGCAATTAATTTTAATATATTTGAAGATTATCAATCTCTGACTCAATCGTAGGCCATTTGAAAACTGACGACCTGTTAATCCATTTGAGCGTTGATGATCTTTTTATTAATTTTAATCTATAAGAAAGTTGAAATAGTTTTAATAAACGGAAGTGGACCTTTTAATCAACATTCATCTATCTGGAGGTTGACAACCTCTTCATCAATGTAAATGCATTTGAAGGTTATAAATCTCTATAGTACTAATCTTTTGGGGGTTGCCAACCACTTAATTAATCTTAATCGATATGTAGATTGAAAATATTTTAGTCAATCTTAGTGGATTTGTTGGTCCGTAACCTCTTTATTAGGCTTAACCCATTCAGAGATTGTTTACCTCGTAATAACTATTAATCTATTTAAAGGTAATGAATCTCTTATTTAGCCGTAGATCGTTGGAAGATTGACGACCTCTTAATCCATTTGCATGTTGATGATCTCTGGATCAACCCTAAAACATATTAATGTATCCTTAGTCTCTTTGAAAGTGGACGGTTGCTTAATCAATGTTAATTTGTTTATAGCTTTGCGACATTGTCTTAATCAGTATGAACAACCGTCTTCGGTACCGCCTATGTTATGATGAACGGTTCCTATAAAACAGGATCATCTGTTAGGTTTTTAAAATATACTTGTACAGTTATGATCATGACAATGAAAGTTTTTTCAATGGTCATAATGTGTTGCAAATATTAGACCATTAAAAATACAGAGAGATCTAAAACCACAACAATTTTCCTATTTTTATATAAATTTGAAGAGTTAGGTCATTATATGTATATTTGAATGCGTAGTAGGGCATGAAGTTTCCAATATAGCAAAAGCGAAGATAATCAAAATAAAATATATAACATTACATCTAGCAAATCAACAGGATGTTCCTTACAGAAGTTATACAAGGTATATCAAAACAAATTTATCTGGAATGGTATAAGGTCACACTCTATTACCATCAAGGCCATGGAATATTATAAATATAAAAAGCGTGTTCAACACGCAATACCGATCCTTCCGCGTTCTGTTTTAAATTCGACTGTAAGAAATGTTTACTTTCGTAGTTTTACTTGAAATCTTCCTATACATTTTGATAGTTTCGGTGACACCAAGCCGGAATAATTCTAATCCAATGTCTAATTTTTTGGATAAATTTCATCAAAATGATTACAAGGTTACATTGGAATACGCTCAACTGATCCGCACTAATAAAAGTTTCGGTGATTATAAAATGATTGCTTTTAAATATAATCGAACATGTGTGGCTATTAACACCACGTTTACAGCTTCTATTGATATTGGCTATGATTTCGAGGTACTAGTACTTAGACACTTAAACTTAAAATAATAGTTACATCGCAATCGTATTTCTTACAGTTTGTTGTGCAAGCATACAAATTTGCAAGTAACGAATACCGAGTGTTTCCAATTCGTTTTCAGGCCAACGTTTGTGAAGGTATTCTTAAAAATACAGTGGGTTATAGAAGTTTCTCGCACGATGGAAATTTTTCGTGCCCTATTCTAAAAGTAAGTACTTTAAATGCGATCAAATGGTAGCGTAAATGTTAGAACTCTAAGAAAATTGTTTCGATTCCTACGCTCCTCATAAATAAATGACTTTATTTGGTAATACATATAAATATACATTCTTATAGGGAACACGTTATCATTACTACAATTTTATACCCGATGGTTCAATGCTGCCTCCGTTTATACCCAGTGGTAGATATATGATTGAACTACAGGGCCTTTATCACAACCAAGAAGTCCTTCTGGAAAGACACTATGGAACTGTATCTCGTCCAATTCCTATGGATTGATTTTCTTTCGATTTAAATGTGTGCTGGTTTTAGATGTCACTAACATTTACGTGTGCAAAAAACAAAAACAAAAACAACTTGTTGAATTATTAATTGGTATTCCTTTGTAAACCTACGTATATTTTGTTAATTTTTGTGTTGTTGTTTAATACATTTATTGGTTAAACAATAATGGGGTTTTTCTTTGATCTGTACCGCGAAATATAACTTTGAATAAGTAAAATATTTTCCGAAAACGTTTGTGTGGTGTTTCAGTTTGTTTGTAGCATCGTACCTCAGAAATATGCTCATAAGTTGTTAAAAATTAAATAAACGTAGAAATGTACAAGATTTTGAGAAAATCATTTGTTTAATATAGAAAAATCAGGGCTGATAGAAGTTATAGAAGTAATTCAAATTGCCATAAGGCTTTTGGTCTCAAAAATTAAATGAAATCGTAATTGTAATTTAGAGTACAATAACTCCCAAAGTTTTAAAATTATAGTATGGTTTGAGCCTGTCTGACCACCAAACTTTTAATCTCAGGGTACACGGGCTTATAATTGAAACAGAAAATTCATTTTATGGATTTAAAAAATACTATCATGCATATATCTTTATTCCCGAACAGTAATATTATAACTATTTGAAATTATCCACATTTAAAATTCATTTTCGAGCGTTTAACTTTTGCTGAGTGAATTTCAGGAGCTTTTGATATGTCAAACGATCTTAACACAAAAATCTCCAATCCAGCAAAAGCGAGACTGTTTTTAAATTAAAATTAAAAATACATGAACAAATATTTTACTATTAGAGTGTGGAAAATATGCTTTTGCTTATAATCTCAGCATATTTGTTATATGCATATATTTAAATGAGTTAAAATATACCTGAAACATATTTCCTACAGAAATTTACACAGAACTCCGTGAACCTTTCTTATACCTAAATCTTATGATGGTAGCCTTCAAAGAATACTTTAGACTGTTGATGTCGAAGACAATGATGGGGCCTTATTCCAAACAGTAACCTGTAAGCGTCCAGCTGGTCACGGGCTTAAACGGAATTGTGACACGTAAACGACGGCATGCCCTAGCGTAGAATAGAAGAGGAGAGAGGTTCCATTTTGTAAAATACACCGCGCTTAAATCTGATCAAATTTGGGATAAAGTAGTAATAAGTGAAGATGCCAATGGGAATATCACTAGATCCGGCACTGCTTAAGCTCCTCGTTACTTTGAACGGCCAATCCGAAGGTTGTGCGTGATGGAACTTACCTTTTAACGCAATTGTTCCTAATAGAAATACTGAATTACTAACCTGGTAAACAAAATGGCGCAACAATCACCCTCAGCCGACAAAACACACTAAAAATTGTTAAATAATTATAATTTGGTACCGAACAAAGATCAACATTATAAAAAAAAAACACTCAATCTTAAGACTAAACAAGGCTGAATCCGAAACAATTAAAATAGAAGCTAATAATACCTGAAAAGAAGATCCTGCAGAAAGGCCTTGTACACGCAGTATTTTCTTATAAAGTTGTTCGAATAAAACGTACAAAACATAAACTAGTTGCATAAGATTTCACAATTAAAGACGTGTGTATTAGGCGGCCTCCCCACGATAATCTAAATGGAGCAGCTGAAGCGTGGCTAACAGGGAGTTTGAAAATTTACGTTTTTCGATGGAATATTGGCCCTTCGGAGGGGGAAACCGCTTGCTTTTGGCAGGTTCTTCAATAGTACGTCATACGAGGAAATTTCCCAAATCGGTACTTTAAGCGAAATTTTCGGAATATTTGGGAAACCGAATATTCCCCTTTTTCGGTCGTACCCTGAATAGTATCTCAGAAAGGGAAAGTAATTACGTATTGGTAAATTACACTTATTTGCCCCGAGGGTAATTTTAAATCTGCGTAACACTCAGGTCGAGAGCTAGGGCCTGATTCCTTGTTTTCTACCCATACTTAATAGTCTGTAGGCTCGGGTTAAAGCTGCGCTTGCAAAAAGCTAAATAAACGTCGCGCTGATAGGGTGCGTTTAATAAAAGCGGCCGAACGTCACAAGCTTATAATCCTATCTTCTAATTTTAGGCTTTCCTTCTACACTACATCCAGTCGAATTTTCTATCCTTCACTATTAAAGTTGTGAACTAGCAAACGGGTTCGGGTCTTTTGCTACGTTAAGAAAATGAAGATGTAATGCAGTAATTTTCCTAATGAATATACACAGAGAATGTGATAATAAAAAAGCCATTTTCAGACGAAGGGTTCTTGCATCTGTACTTTCTTGGCCGATATATGTTCACCAATGAAATGTTAGACATCATGTATGCATGCTGCATATATTTAATTTGAATTCCATGTTAAAGATAATACTGCATAGTTTGTGATTTTATAGTGCATATTTGTCTGTAATTCCCGATCGAAAAATATTTTAAAAGCAGACCAAAAAGTACTTCGTCGATACTATCCAACTCACCAGGTTCAATGTTTCTGCCCTAAGTTTGGTATATTATCCTAATTTTTATCTTTGCAATGTAAAATTGACTAATTTTATGGAATACCAAGAAAATTGGGCTTATTAATATAATAGCATAACTTAATGTAAGCGCCGTATGTAACGCCTTTAGCATGATAATTTATTGTATTAGTTATTTAAATATCAACAAAATAATTTAATCATGTAATTAAGTGCTTGTCTGCGTAATAAAACTGTATTAACTATGCTGAAGCTACTCCAAAATACCAGTAGGCGTTTCGTTTAGAGAAGGTTTCACTAGCAATACGATATTTTTAAATACAATCGAACATGTTTGGCTGTAAATATGAACCTTATTCATGTTTATACTTTGGCTAAATTTGAAGTAACAGTCTCTGGAAACTTTGAAATAGTTTTCGATATTTTCTAAAATTTCAACAACTTTAAGACAGAACCCATAGTGTAAAATTGTAAATAAAATAAGTGGGACGATTGTATAGGATATATAGGATGATCAACATAACCAAAGAAATAACCCAATGGCTAACTAAAGTTTCGAAGAGTTTTATTTGTGTTCGAGCACTCCGGCCATCATTAGCTTATTGTACACCCTAACTAAGATTTTGCCTATCTGGGGTAATTCCAACTCCAGTAGGAATTTTTAACGTTTCACACATCGCAGTGGCACGGGACCTACGGCTTTACTTTTTATCCGAGAGAAGGCGCACTTTAAGAATTTTCTCGGCTAGAAAAATCTCACCAACCCCAGCTGGGTTCGACTCCGTGTCCCTTTTGGATCCAAAGGCAAATGCGTTAACCACTAGACCACCAAGGCCGATTACAGCGTTTGGTAGTCGCATTCTTAATCTTCCATATCACATTTTTACATTCTAGAAGGTGAGTAGTGTTTTTACCAAGTATTCGTTTGGCGGTCACTTTTATGATGCGGGTTCTGTAATTGATGCGTTCTTTCAGTATCTTGCTTCAAACTTTCTAGTTATCGGCTTTGTTCTTTAAGTTTCCGATTCCCAACTCACGCAAATTTGTTTCAACTTTATAGAGCCACCTCAGTTTTGATTTACTCGTTCGCATCGCCTTTCCTCTCTAGCGCACTATTAAAAGCGTTCGTTTCGTCTAGGCGTTATAAATGTTTTTCTCAACTTCTTCGTCTGCTTTTAAGTTCTTCCGAAATATTTGGAACGTTTATACAATAATCTCCGTTCTTTGGTAATTCGTATCCTCCATTATTTTGTACTAGTCTGTACGCTTTTCAGTTCGTAGCTCTCTTGCCTTTTTCGTTTGTTCTAGTGAAGCGTTATGTTTTTAACTCTAACTGTATTATAGCTGATCTAATCTATGGTCTCTATTATACATATTTTTAAAATGGAATTTACAGATAGTTTCCCGTATTTACTACCCCGAAGTATTTTAATCTGTAGACACTCTTAAAAATACCGTCGGTTAATGGTTACTTAGGTGCGCAATACTGTAATTGTTTTCTTGTTATTAACGTGTGTTTGGTTTTACTTATATTTACTCCTGCCTCCTGCAGCGTTGCTAACTCATTTAAGTAGTTAAGGGTGTGGCAAGCATTTTTCTAATTTTTTGCGTATGTTGATGAACATGTATAACAGCGGTGGATCGCGTACACAGTACCCTGACGTACTAGTACGCCCCAGTGCTATCATTCTCAGCCGACTGATGTCCATGTACGGTCAGTGTAAACGCGCTATGACATCGTCACTGTTTAAGAAATGCCCAATAAACTATGCTAGCACAGTTCTTCTCCAGACGTCGACTGGGCATGCCGACAACACGCGCTCCTTTTTTTAAATTTAGATTAAGCTTGTACGGCAAGACAATGCTGCATGGCTGAGTAAATTCGAATAACTTTCTGTTTAAGCACTAAGGTGTTTGGTGCAACCCTTCACTAATTTTCACTGTTCACTATCTTCTGTTTCTGACAGTAACATATCTTGCGGCAATCTGCGTTTCAGGCGTGTGTGGATGTTCCTTCTCCCAAGTTGGTAATGAGCTGATGCGGGGCACGGTTTTAATTTCACTTGATAACTTTTACATAGCTTACGTATGAATTCTCATATAGGTGGTATGACTAGTTCACGTTGCATTAAGGCGTTTCTAACAAACCACGGTACGTTGAGGATTATTCTGAGCACTTTATTTTGAAAAGACTGAATTTTGTTAATCTGCGCGTGAGAGGTATTACTCCATACGGAGGAGCCGTAAGTTAGTATTGGACGGATACGGGAGGCATAAATTAGTGTTCCATATTCTACCTTTAGTCACGACTTCTTATTTAGTATTGAATACATCTGAATCAGCCGTATGAGGGCTACATTGATTTTTTTGTTAAGGTGGTATTCCCACGTTAACCTTTTGTCTAAACGAACTCTTAGGTATTGAATCGCACTGTCAGCACTGTTCCAGTGGATGTCTTGAACGTTGATTTTTAGGGGGCGGGGAAGTTGGGTAATCTACTCAAGGTGAAGATTTTCGCTTCAGTTCCTAACGTATTAAGCTGCAAGTTTTACTTCTTACACCATTGAGTTATAATGTTTACACTATCTTGTAGCTGACTGCTTGTGGTGTTCATGTCGGTGTGTTGGGTTAATAAAGTCGTATCGTCGGAAAATATGGCAAGTGTGGTATCTGCTAAATATTTAACAGCAGTGGGCCCAAGATGGAACCCTGCGGGACTCCTGCTTACACTATTTTAATTTCGGACGTTGCAAATTTAACGCCAGTTGAGATTTAATGATATGGAATTGATGTCTCCTGGACCTAATTAGATACATAATGAACTGTTAAAATATGGAGGCGAAGAACTGAGCCGACAAATCCATAAACTATTTACACAAATCATGGAAGAAGGAAAGTTACCAGAAGATTGGAAGCTAACCACAGCTATACCTATATTCAAAAAAGAAGATAGAAAACAACCTCAAAATTATCGAGGCATTACACTTCTCAATTCAACACTTAAACTACTAACTAAAATTATTCTTAAAAACTCCCGAACGCAATAGAAATATCAGAAGAACAGCAAGGTTTTCGACCAAACGAAGGAACAACAGATGCGATGTTATTCTACGTCAAATAGTCGAAAAATCAATGGAATTTGCATGCCCGGCATATATGTGTTTGGTGGATCTTACCAAAACCTTTGACCAGGTGCAAGTTGACGACGTTCTCGTGCAATTATATAAACATAATATTGCAAGCAGTAGCATAAATGTCATAAAAGACGTTAACACGGACAGTAGAACTAAAATAACTCTCAAAGGAAGGCCCATAGCACAAGATGTGAGGCAACGCCCATTCTTGTTCAATCTAATCATGGAGCAAATAATATCAGAAAGGAGACCATTGCAGGTACATCGAATGGGTAACGCAAACATCAACATTATATGCTACGCAGATGACGCTGTGATAATGGCCGATGACGAGGACAATCTACAAAGATTATTACATAAATTCAATACAACCGCCAAGAAGCACAATATGGAAATATTGGTCGAGAAAACAAAAACTTTAGTAATCTCCAAGGAACCCACTAGGTGTAAACTTGAATTAGAAGGCAAAATCATCGAGCAAGTAAGATAAGAAGCTTGAATTATTTGGGAGTGGAAATATTCAGTGACAGAAATATCATTAAAGAAACACAAACGCGGGTTATTAAACGGCTGAAGATATCTGGCAACCTGAGAAAATGCATGTGGCAAAATAAATACATGAAATCTAAAGCAAAACAAAAATGTATAAAATAGTAGTACAACCTGTGCTAACTTAGAGACAATAGAGACACGTGACGAAACCAAGAAAACGAAACAGAAGACAAGAACAGCAGAAATTAAAACACTCTGTGCCAAAGTAGGAGTTACGTTACACGATAGCAAAACCAAAAGGTATAGGGTGACAAAAGATGAACAAGATAGAGAAGACTACAGAAATAAGGGAAACATAGTTAAGGAAGTAGTAAGAGAAGCTCAATGGAAAAGCTGGGAGGAGTTCGGGAAAGAGCTCGATCAAATATATGAAAGAAACAATAGAAAATTCTGGAACCCCATAAGAAAACCCAAGGGAAGCAAAAAGAAAGGGATAAAAGGCATAAGGAATGTGAATAACGAATTTAAATCGGAAGTACAGGATATACTAGGAGTATGGGCAGAGCATTACTCAAAGAAATTCGAAACAAAACAACGAGACAGTGTGAGACGAAGAACAATAGATAATGAGGAAGATAAGAAATAATAGAAAGCGAAGAAATACTGGAAGATATAAATCACGAAGAACTAGATGAAGCAATGAAAAACATTAAACTAGGAAAGCAAGCGGACAAGAAAAGATTGACCCGGATATGATAAAATATCTAGGAGAGAAAGGAAAAGAATGGCTCTTAAACATATTCAGGAAAGCATGGCCGACAGAGGAAATCCCAGAAGAATGACAAGAAGATATAATAATCCCCATACACAAGAAGGGAAAATTCGCAAATTGCGAGAACTATAGAGCTATATGTCTGTCAGCTACCGGCTTCAAGATAATAAATTAGAAGATGAACAAGCAGCATATAGGACAGAAAGACAAACAAATGACAATATACACATACCGAGCAATTTAATAGAGAAGAAAGAAGAAAAGGGAGAACTATTCGTAACTTTCGTAGACTTACGAGCTGCCTTTGACTCAATTCAGAGGAAAATAATTTGGAAGTGCCTAGATCAATTAGAGCTGCTAAGGAAATTAATGCGGGTTATAGACAGTATTTACAGTAAAGTATATGGAGTGGTCAAGATAAACGCAGAAGAACTAACGGAAATATGGACGGAAGAAATAGGAAAACTGGAAATGGAGGTGAACATCAATAAATGTAAAACAAAAATAATTAATAATAAATCTGAAGAGGAAATAAGAGAAATTGATATGAAAGGGACTAACTTGGAAAAAGTGACAGCATACGAATACCTTGGTAGCGTAATACCGGATGATGGGAAGATAGACCTGGATGTAGCCAACAGAACAAAAAAGAGCGTAAGGATCTATTACGCATTAAACAAAACAATATTTGGAAAAAGAGAAATAGACACGGAAACGAAATTAAGGGTCTGCAATTCAATAGTAGTACCAATGTTGACATACGCAAGCGAGTCATGGGCAATGCAAGATAAACACGAAGGAAAAATCACTGTAGCAGAAATGAAATACTTTAGCAAATAACAGGGAAAACTAAGATGGACAGAGAGGAATGAACATATAAGACAAATAATTCAGCAAGAAGCAATTACAAAGAAGATTGATGGGAAACAACTAAACTGGTACGATTATATACTAAGAATGGACCAAACAGACTAGTTAAGAAGATAATGGAGACAGGCAGAATGGGGAAAAGAAGAACAGGAAGACCCAGAAAAAACTGGCTACAAAGAATAGAGGATTTAGGCAGACAAAGAGGAAACGCGAGAGAAGAGATGAAAGCGCTGGCGATGGACCGGAAGGGATGGAGAAATTGGGTCAAGAAATAGCAATACAATAATCCGACACCCTAAGGGTATCAGGATTCTAGAAGGACAAGAAGAAGATAGCCAAACCAGCATAAGTATTAGAAACAGATGCCAGATACAAGATGTCGTTAAGTGGTAGAAAGAAAGAAAACGACAATGGAATGATCAGGTAGATAGGATGGAAGAAGGAAAAATAGCGAAAATATGCAAAATGCAAATCCCGCTTGGAAGGAGACCATGCACTTGGAAGGCCGCCTAGAGATGGAGGGAGAGTTGGGCTTCGTCATCCGTTAAATAAACGGGAGAAATCCTATCATAATAAGTAGAAGAAGAAGAAGAAGATTTGAGGTTTTGGTTTTGATTAGTGTAATTAAAACCATACCTTATCGAATGCTTGTTTGATGTAGATAGAGATGGCCGCTATGTATGTTTCCCATCATATCCGCTTTCGATTAAATATTTGATCTGTTTAACTGATTGATAATAGAATGGTGTGTACGGAACCCAAACTGGAACTTTGGAATAATATTCTCAGAATTGACGTGTGCCAGTAATATTTTATTAATGATTTTTTCGAACGCTCTGGAAATAGACGGGAGTATACTTATTGGTCTGTAACTTGTGACTTCGTTGATCATTTTTCCTGCTTTATGAAACAGCAGAATCTTAGCGAATTTCCACTGAGTAACGAAGTAGCGGTATCTAAGGCAAGCGTTGAATACTTGCACTAGATAAACTAGGGCTTTCTTAGGTACGTTTTTGAGTATGCTATTTATAATTAGATCGTGACCTGAGGTTTTGTTATGTGGCAATTTTTTTATTATTTCTTTAATTTCAGCAGGGATTGCGGGCACCATGCCAACTGGAGGGGATGAGAAAGATTTAAATAATTCATCTATAAGTTTTCTATACACTAGTAACATTTCTGATCTTGAACAGAACACCACCGCAACGTTTACAGATGATACAGCAATTATTGCAATAGGAAAAAATCACGAAGAGGCTGCTGAAAAACTACAGTCCTCCATTGATAGAATAAGCAGCTGGACCAAAACCTGGCGTATCAAGCTCAACGAAAGTAAGTCCGTACATGTAGACTTCCCCAATAAACTAAAACAGCACATACCCATCAGAATCAACGATGACCAGATTCCACATGCTGATTCGGCGAAATACTTGGGCATGACCCTAGATGCTATGCTAGGCTGGAAAGCCCATATCAAGAAAAAAGAAGAGTTTAACCTAAAATATAGAAAAATCTATTGGTTACTAGGAAGACACTCCAAGTTATCGATTTACAATAAATAGCTTCTTTATAAGCAAGTTTTGAAACCAGTATGGACATATGGCCTACAACTATGGGGCTGCTAGCAAAAGTAACATCCACATCATCCAGCGACTTCAAAACAAAGCACTGAGAAGCATGGTCAATGCACCTTGGTACTTCCGCAACTGTGACCTCCATAAGGACCTTGAAATAGAAACAGTTAATCAAACCATCCCGCAATATTACTGGAATAGATAGTTTGCTTTGCATGAAGTCGCTAAACATCTTCCAATCGATTCGCCCGTTGATTACTCTAGCTGGCTTAGAATTGAGCATTGGTTGGTAGCCAATAATTATAAGAACTGTCGGAGTCCAATTCCGGGAGGACTGATTGGTAGATGGGGTGAGATATGTTCTCGTGTAAGACGATATTCAGAATGTCAGAGCGATGATCAGTAGTTCGGTATGGCGTATAAGTATGGTCAGGGGGTGGTGTGATCTGTATTCCACGAAATGCGAGCACTGCACTGCGAGTCGATTTCCATTGGGGTTGTTTACTCTGCAGCCCCAAGCTGTGGATTTACAATTTAAGTCCCCTATAAGTAGGTTAGGCGTGTTATCGCAAAATGCCGCGTCCAAGTAATTTGGAATTAACCTTTCGTTAGGTTGCTTATATGCAGATATTATTTTTAAGTAGCGGTGCTTCTGAAGTTCGACCTGCATTGCAACTGCTTCTATATTTAAAGTTGTCAATAATGGATAGCCTGAAGTTTTAAGTGATTTTTTTACCATTATGGTGACTCCTCCTGGTGTCTTTTGAGAGATTCTATCTTCGCGATACATGTTGTAGCCAGGTAGTTTAAAATTTTGTTGGGGTAACAGATGTATTTCAGTAACACATAAAACATCAACTGCGTGTCTCGCTAAAAATGTCATGACTAACTGTCTTTGGCGAATGATACCGTTGGAATTCCAATTTGTGATCACTAAATTGGAGTATATTCTATTGCTAATTAGTGACATTTTGTAGGAAGAAATTAGCGATAATATCATCTTTAATAGATCCCAAGTGTGGTATAATCAGTTAAGCGCTCCGTACTGAAAGGTTTAAAGAAGAATACCCGTAATAAAATAAGCTTTTTGATGTCTGTATTTATAGGAGAATTCATCTGATAGACAGTCTTGGACTCTTACCTTACTTTTGGTTGCCGAGAAACACACACTTATTAACGCTTTGAATCAACCTTTTTGATATTGCAAGTTGTATATAGCTGGTAATGTAATTTTGCAAAAGTCAATTAAATTAAAGTATTCTAAACATTTTTGTTCATAACTTCAACACATTTTGCACAAGTCACTTTGAAAAATGTAAGCAAACCTCGATTATATGCAAGACAAAAGTAATCACAACCAGTAATAAATCATACTTGATTTTCCTAGCATATCAGCTAGCAATGACGTCAGATCTAGAAAATTAACGTAATTTTACAAGCACTACAAAGGAAGATTACTCCAATAGACCAGAACACATATTTTTCACATTAGTAAATAGTTGGAGGTCGCTCCAAATGGAGCTCTACTATGAGGAAGGTCATAAAACATTATAACCATAGCAACTCCCGTACAATTTATTCTAAATTTGATCGTTGGAAACTATGTATGTATGAAATGTTAAACATTTTCTTATTCGGTGTTTGCTTAGGCATCTCGGGAGTTGTAACAAGACGCGCTCATAACATAACTTCCAACAATTCTAATCGAGTGCCTAGTTTCCTCGATCGATTTCATCAGAATGATTACAAGCTTACGTTTGAATATGCACAACTGATTCGTTCAAATAATAGTTTCGGAGATTATAAAATGATTGCTTTTAAATATAATCGGACATGTGTCGCCATTAACGTTACGTTCACTTGTGCGGTTGATCTTGGTTATAGTATGGAGGTAATGTATTTCAGAATCCGAAGAGCAGGACTCCCATAGTTCAAGCATTGATTTTGCAGATGGTTGTGCAGGCGTACAAATTTGCAAGCAATGAATACCGAGTGTTTCCACTTCGCTTCCAGGCTAACTTCTGCGAAGGTGTCCTCAAAAATACAATGGGTTACAACAATCTTTTGCATTCCGGAAATTTTTCATGTCCAATCCTAAAAGTAAGGTTACCTAATAAAATAGCACTTCATAAACCTTTTTCAAAATAATTTTTAAAAGTTTCCAATATTATAATTTCCTATAATAAACAAATAATAAGTATAACTATTAAAGTAACTTTCCCAAAGGCACTTGAGTTCAATACGTAATAGTATTTTTTTAATTTAACAGGGAAAGCGTTACCACTACTACAACTTTGTACCGGACGGTTCAATGCTTCCTCCCTTTATTCCCAGTGGCAGATATATGATAGAACTGCAAGGCCTTTACCACGATCAAGAATTACTTCTGGAGAGACACTATGGAACTGTATCTCGTTCAATTCAAATGAAATAATTCCATATGGGTCTTTATATTTGCTACAGCGTAATACATTAATTATATGATTACATGTAACCCAAATACTGCCGCCACGCCTATTTATAGAAATGTTTAATTAAATATACAGTGATATAAAAAGGCGTACATTACTTAAATAATTGTCAAAACTTTGTATAGAAATGATATTTTTAATTTGTTTTAATCAATTATTGTACATACCCACGCAGATATTCAAGTACTGTAGTAGTAAAACTAACTTAAAATAAAAGATTTTTTGAAAGTTTATTACATTTCACTATAGTATTTTAAGTTAAAACCTGCGATATTACAAACATACTGTCTAATATTAGAATAATTCAATACCTTATCAGCCAGCCCTTATTATTTATGATTAATTTCTATCTGTATGGCATAGAACTTAAAGTCTTCCAAGTTATTCCTTAGAGTTAGTGAAACCAAGCATTGACAAGGATTTCGATTAAATCCATTTTTGTCGGTTTCTTCTTCGGAATGATGTAACCTATTCTTTGCCACAAGTTTTACATGGTATTGGAAATTGCGCTAGCCAATCCATTCTATCGACTTTATTGGTCTGCAAGATTAAGCCACTTTTGCATTGTCATCCGGAAGTATAATTTTTTCTTGAGCAAGCAAATCTTTCTCACTACGCATCGTCATATTCTGCAGTTCTTTAAGTGTATGTTATGGCATTCGCCCATACAGAGGTTGAGCGTTTTATTTGTGGAAGTACGCATTTGGTGAAAATTCTGTCCCAGTACAGTAGCTGTACTGAAAGTCACACTAGCAGCTTCTGACCATAATGTGGTCAGTTCAGTAGAATTGTGGCTGCTATCAGATAGACTGGTTCATGTTAATTTGTCCAAGGCAAACCGTTGAATCTCCGTTTCAGAAGTAGTAGTCGTTTTTTGCGTGCTCTACATCGTCGGAGTCCATAATTATTAAGTCGTCTTCGCGCAGTAGCTGTACACAAAGTCACACTAGCAGCTTCTGGCCATAATGTGGACAGTTTAGTAGAACCGTGACTGCTGTTAGATAGACTGGTTCTTGTTACTTTGTCCAACGTAAACAGTTTCAGAGGCAGTAGTGGTTTTTAGCGTGTTCTACATCGTCGGAATCCAAAACTATGAAGTCTTCTTCGCGCAGCAGCTGTACACAGAGTCACTTGTTACTTCGTTCAACGCAAACAGTTGAGTCTCCGTTTCAGAGACAGTAGCGGTTTTTTGCGTGTTCTACATCGTCGTAGTTCGAAATTATGAAGTCTTCTTCGCGTAGTAGCTGTACACAAAGTCACACTAGCGGTTTCTGACCATAATGTGGTCAGTTCAGTAGAATTGTGATTGCTGTCAGCCAGACTGGTTCTTGTTACTTTGTCCATTGCAAACAGTTGAGTCTCCGTTTCAACAGCAGTAGTTGTTGCTTGCGTGTTGTACATCCTCGCAGTCCAAAACTAAGAAGTTTTCTTCTCACAGTAGCTCTACACAAAGTCAAACCAGTAGCTTCTGACCAGAATAGAGTTAGTTCTGTAAAATTGAGGTTCTTGTCAGCCAGACTGGTCCTTGGTGCTTCAGTCGTTTCTTGCGAGCTGTACATCCTGGGAGTCCAAAATTAAGAAGTCCTTTTCTCACAGTAGCTGTACACAAAGTAATACCAGTAGCACTTGGTCATAACGTGGTAAGTTCTGTAGAATTGAGGTTTCTGTCAGGCAGACTGGTCTTTGTTCCCTTCTCTATCGCAAACAGTTGAGACTTTGTTTCAACAGCAGCAGGGGTTTCTTGCGTGCTCTACTTCCTCGGAATTCAAAATTAAGATGTCTTCTTCTCACAATAGCTGTCCACAAAGCCACATTCTTAGCTTCTAACTATAATAGAGTTAGTTCAGTAGAATTGTGGCTGCTATCGGATAGACCGGTTCTGTTACTTTGTCCATCGCAAACAGTTGAGTCTCCGTTTCAACACCAGTAGTGGTTTCTTGCGTGTTGTACATCCTCGGAGTCCAAAACTAAGAAGTTTTTTTCTCAGAGTAGCTCGACACAAAGTCACACCAATAGCTTCTGATTAGAATAGAGTTAGTTCTGTAAAAGTGAGGTTCTTGTCAGCCAGACTAGTCCTTGGTGCTTCAGTCGTTTCTTGCGAACTGTACATCCTGGGAGTCCAAAATTAAGAAGTCCTCTTCTCACAGTAGCTGTACACAAAGTAATACCAGTAGCCTTTGGTCATAACGTGGTAAGTTCTGTAGAATTGGGGTTTCTGTCAGCCAGACTGGTCTTTGTTCCCTTCTCTATCGCAAACGGTTGAGACTTTGTTTCAACAGCAGCAGGGGTTTCTTGCGTGCTCTATTTCCTCGGAATTCAAAATTAAGATGTCTTCTTCTCACAATAACTGTCCACAAAGTCACATTCGTAGCTTCTAACCATAATAGGGTTAGTTTAGTAGAATTGTGGCTGCTATCAGATAGACTGGTTCTTGTTACTTTGTCCATCGCAAACAGTTGAGTCTCCGTTTCAACAGCAGTAGTGGTTTCTTGCGTGCTGTGCATGCTAGGAGTCCAAAATTAAGAAATCTGCTTCTCACAGTAGCTGTCCACAGAGTCACACCCGTAACTTCTGACCAGAATAGGGTTACTTCTCTAGGATTGAGGTTCTTGTCAGGCAGACTGGTCCTTGGTGATCCAGTGGTTTCTTGCATGCTGCGCATCCTGGGAGTCCAAAATTAAAAAAATTTTTTCTTGCAGTAGCTATACACAAAGTCACACCAGTAGCTTCTGGCCATAATTTGTTTAGTTCCATAGAATTAAGGTTCCTGGCAGCCACACTGGTCTTTGTTCCCTCAATCATCGCAAACAGCTGAGGCTTCGTTTCAACAGTAGCAGGGATTTCTTGCGTGATCTACATCCTCGGACTCCGTAACTAAGAAGTCTTCGTCGCACAGTAGATGTACACCGACACATACAAGTAACTTCCGACCATAATTTGACCAGTTCTGCACAATTAAGTATTCTCTTAGCCAGACTCTTATCACATCGTCGGATCAGAAAATATTTTTCGTCTCCCACTTCGGGATTTATCTTCAAGGTTTCCAATTGCGGCATACTTTATAATTGCTCGTGTACGGTATATTGATTACACTGCAGTTTATTGGAAGAGTGGAAGCTCCTTCGTTATTATAGAAAATGATTGCATATCGCTTATTGTCGGATACTTTTAGGAAGATATGCTGCAATTTTGATGGCATGTAAATCTAAAATAAATGTCTTAAATTCAGTGCAGGCGATATAGTTAGAATACCAAAGGTATTTCTCATGCAAATGAGTTTTAAATGGGCATTAGTAATTTTTAATCACATCGTCATTTAGGCAGCGATATGGTTGTAATTGTGTAAAAAATTTCAAGATCAGTAAGTAGATAAACTAATGATGTCCTAATGATAAAATATGTATACTTGTGTTTCAGAAATTACATCAGAAAGTTACATTGAAATCCAAGAAAAAGTTACAGGGCAGGACTGTTTCACACCACTGTAAACCAAAATGTATTCAAAGCAATCAACCGATTATTTTAAAGTTTGTGTATAGTTGCATCCATTTTTCTAATGGTTTGGTAATACTTTCTCCTAGTATTTTCATAAAATTACAGAATGTGTCTACCCATATTCCCCAATTTAGCTAGAAATATAATAAGCCCACAGGAATATTCTTGTATCCCATATTTAAAATAGGTTAGTTGTACTTACGTTACAATAAAGCTGTTTAATTTGACAGAATTGAGTAAATTTCTCACAACACAAGTTACCTTCTGTGCTCAGGCAGCATGTGGTAGTGTACATGCAGGGAATTACTTTTAATAATGCTCATTTTTAGAGAACAAATGATCATAATTTGCACATTATTTTACCAACTAAGAAAGCGTATTTTAAGATATATTGATGAGAATGTAAATTTTGTCAGCTAAGAAATATTTCTATTAAATTTATAAAATGTCGACCTGCGTCTAACGTTTAAAGTTGTTGTCTTACCATAAGCACTTACTTTTTAAATCAATTTGCATTGTCTGGCATTGGTATCGCCAGAATTCGCAAGAAGACTTGTAGTGTATCACTTCCGTATTTTTGTGTAATGGAACACTTGTCCAGGTGAACTTGTGTTGTAACTTACTGTCGAGGTATGATTTAATGATAACACACAACATTTTTAAAAAATTTGCTAGAATGTATTACTAAATGTGTGAACTAACATTAAATATTTAGGACCAATAAATAACACTGACGAAGTTTAGTATAATTATATAATATATAATTGAATTCTCTATTATTATTGAAAACTTGTTACGACCGATTGGAAGCAGTGGTTTAAGTATATAAACTTTAGAAAAACTGCTTACCACCACGATCTTTAGAACACCGAAATATGTATTTCGGCAACTAAACTACCATTTCCAGTAGGAATTTGAACTAACTAAAGTAACTTGGCTGATATATATCTCTGGAAATTAATTCTTCACCAAGTCAACATTTGAAGTCCAATGCTAACCATCGAATAACCAATAGTTTTGATTACTACATCACCGTAAAGGTTCGATACGCTTAACCGATCAAGGAATTATTTTCAACAAACGACTTAGATCTGAATTAGGAATTGGCCCATTATCTGAATTTAAGAAGATGCCCTATATTTTTGAAAATATTAATGCTCTCATAGCAAGTTAGTTCTTCTGTTGAAGACACTTCTTTTAACAATTTAAAATTTTCTAGGGTCTACCGTGTCCTGTCTCGTAAATATGTTGGGCAACACTTGATTTATCAAACCTATGATTTTTAAAGTGAGCTACATGTTCTTTAAACCTAATCTTAATATTACGCTTAGTTTGCCCAATATACTTCCCATTACAGTCAGAGCAGTTAATTTCTACATTTCTAAAGTTCTTACTTTATCGTTAGGGTTTCCTAACAAATTCTGAATGATGTTATTTGAAAAAAATACAATTTTCGAATTGATTGGTTTGCATATTTTATCAAGGTCTTTGGTTAAGGGATGTGCGGAATTTTGATGAAATTTCTGGTATCTTTTTCAAAGTGGGAATTTTGTAAAGACATGAAATTACAAACAGTTCATCAATAAGAAGGGAAATGATAAGCGATTTAAAAGCATGGTATAAACTAAAAATAGAAGAAGCTGTGGAAAATGGAGGAAAACGAAACAGTGGCAGAAACGATTGGGAGTTACGATCACGACATCATTAAAAGATACAAATGGAGTCTTAATTGTAGATCAAAATCAAATAATGAAAAGAACTGAGGAATTCTACAAATGTTTATATAGCGCAAAAACACGTACAACCATAAAAGTCGTAGAAAGAAAAATAACAAATATAAATTCAGAAAAAATTCTAGACATTGAAATATATGAAATAGAAAAGGCGTTAAAACAGATTAAAAGAAGGAAAGCACCAGCAGAAGACGCGATTCTCTCAGAAATGCTTGCTAAAAGAAGGAGGCCATGTGGTACATCAACAACACAAAGTGTTATTAAACCAGTGACTACAAGAGGGGAAAACATAGAAAAATTGGGATAAAGCAGTCATAATATTATTATTCAAAAAAGGTGATGAAAGCAAATTGGAAAATTATAGACCAATTAGTCTTTTGTCCCAAATATATAAACTACTAACGAAGATCATTAATAACAGATTGGTTAACAAATTAGACAACTACTAACTGCCAGAACAGACAGGGTTTCGGCAGTGGTTACAGTACTCAAGACCACTTACAAGAAAATTTAATTGAAAAATCGACAGAGTACAACTTAACCCCGTGTTTTCCCTTCATAGATTTTGAAAAAGCATTCGATTCAGTTCAACATTGGGCTATTATTAAATCCCTACAGAATAGCAGAGTAGACTATAGATACACTGAATTAATAAAAACCGTATATAAAAACGCTACCTGCTTTGCAGTACCCTCATGATGTTTATAGAAGTTGCCCTCTATTTGAAAGCAGTTTGGGGCATACAGGGTGTAGTTAGTCTAATGTATTTGTTAATTTGTTCAGGGTCTAAATTGTTTACTGTGAGTAATTCCAGCAGGTGTGCCACGGTTTGTGGAATCGGAACACAAGGGAGCAAAGCATTTACATTGAAAGAAAATAGAATATCGCCTTCAAGTAGCTCTAGGGTTTTAATTTAGTTGAGGAATTTCAATGAATTTTCTACCGAAAAACGGAATTATTGAGTAGACAAATTTATAAATTCTGCGATTAACCATTTCGAAAGCAAATAACACGGTGGGTTAACACCTGAGTTCAAAAATTATAGGTCAGATAACTAGAGTGTTGTTCAACATATTTATGTGACAGGACACGATAAAAACTAGAAAACTATATGAAATACTTCGCACTACCAAAACATGAGAGGGACTTTCTTCAAGCCCCTAGCATTCAAATAGAAGATTAGCACGGCCCAATGGTAGTTTCGGCAGATTAATGCCCCCCAAATTGTTGACACAACAAAGACGGCTTTAAAGAATACTTTACATCCCTTGGAAACCGCTTTTTTTGCGGGAGGTGACTGCAACGGCAGGTATACTCATTGAGGTTCGAGACTCTCCCCTCCAGACAGACGAAGAACTAGCTACCAAGTGTTGCAGAAAGAACAACTAGGCCACCTCTCTATATATAAGCCAACTTTTTGACGAACCGACTCTGCAGAATCCCCAGACCTCCTGGACTTCTTCGTGACCAAAGGAATTTTGCAAGAAATTGAAAGATAGAACCCAACTTGGATTGTTGTTCGACCTCTCCCCGGTGATAGTCACTGTAAACGCAACGGTTGTACAAAGAAGTAAACCGCCGAGATTACACAATTTCAAAACAAACTGAGATTACTTCAAACAACAAATTGAGAAAAAATAAACCCGAAGATACCACTCAAAACAATAGATAAAATTGAGAACCCAGTAGAAAATCTTGTTAAAATAATACAAGAGGCAGCATGGGAAGTGACACCAAATCTAGTGGCCAAACAAGCAAAACAAGAATGTCTGATAAAAAGACAAAATAGCCCAAAAATGACGGCTAACAAGAATATGGCAACGCAGCAGGTGTCCAGATGACAAAAACAATTAAACCAAGCCACCAGAGAACTTAAAGAACGGAGACAGACTTTAAGAAACGACAACTTTACCGCATATGCAGAAGGGCTATTAGCTTCAGCTGATACAGACTACTCCCTCTGGAAGGCAAGAAAATTTTGGCAACAGCCAGACCAACAAATGCCATCCACACGAAAAGCGAATGGTTCCTGGGCGCGTAATGATAAAGAGAAAATTCAAGATTTTGCGGAACACCTGAAAATGTCTTTCAACCAGTCCCAACAACAAAAAAACCTGAAGAAAATCATGCCGTAAAAGAATAACTGGAAGATCCCCATCAACTTTCAACCCCTATCATCAACATCATTAACAACCTTTCCGTCCCAGTGCTGGGCATCGACCTCTTCTCTGCCAAGTGTTTCTCCTCAGCGCTAAGGTAGAAACACGGGGGACCTACAGTTTAACGTTGAATCCGAATGACAGAAATTCCAGAGAAGGTTTTTAGCATTAAGATCCCACGGTTGCAAGCCGAATTGGGAAATTGTGTATGGTGGGTTGCAGACAAGATTTTTATAAATCTGCATAGTACGGCTTAAGTGTCGAACCCAAGCCAGAATCGACGTTTTATTCAGAAAGCGAGCGCTCTACCAACTGAGCTACTACCACACACCCACACTCCCAATATAGCCTTTTAAAGTTGGCGAAATTACAAAATTGATAAAATCATTAAAACCAAACAAGGAACCACGGTGGGACATCATTACTTGCAAAATACTCAAAGAGCTCCCAACAATAGGGAGGAAAATGCTATTCATCATTTACAACTCCATTCTCACAACTGGGTTCTTTCCCGCACAATGGAAAGTCGCCCAAACAATAGTAATACAAAACCAGCAAACCCCTAAACAACGTCGAGTCCTACATCCCCATCAGTCTCCTACGAGTATTATCAAAGCTACTGGAAAAACTACTGCTTAAGAGAATTTGAACGCTACATTTAAAAGAAGAAATATTTCCTGACCACCAGTTTGCCTTTAGAAGAAACCACTCTACCATAGAACAAGTCCATAGTTGAAGTCATAAATAATACATTTGAAATAAGAAACTACTGCAGTGCGGTCTTCTTAGACGTGAGCCAGGCCTTTGATAGGCTCTGGCATGAACGACTTTTATTTAAACTCAAACAGATACTCCAACATCCATACTATACCATACTAAAGTCGTACTTGGAGGAAAGCTATTTCCTGGTCAAACTCGACGAAGAACAAACGGAGCTATATCAAGTACATGCCGGCGTACTACAGGGAAGGATTCTGGGGCCCACATTATACCTTATTTACACCTCCGTTGTATCCCCCACTAACAATAGCATAGTCACATAGTTACATTGCATTGCAGAAGATGCAGCCATTCTCTCAACACACTCAGACCCAGTCGCTGCAATTCAACAACTCTAGACGAATCAAGATAGAATGCAACAATGGATGCAAAGGTGGTTCATTAAAGTAAATGAGAACAAATCCGTTCATATAACATTTACCAAATGCCGAGGACAATCTCCGCAAGTAACCATGAACCCATTCCCATTCCCACAGGCAGATGAAGTAAAGTACCCAGGCGTACATTTGTATAAAAGTCTTACATGGCATATGCATATTTGGAAGAAGATTGCTCAGCTTGGACTAAAACTAAGGAAGTATTACTGGTTTCTAGGAGGAAACACAATTATCGCTACAAAACAAACTCCTCATATATAAAATAGTACTTTAACCCATATAGATCTATGGAATTCAGCTAACTGCGCTAAGTCCAATATCGATATCCTGGTGAGGTACCAAAAGTTCTACGTTTAACAACCCGTACTACGTCCCTAATATTCAAATCCATAACGATCTAAAAATGCCCACCGTTAAGGAAGAAATTGTTAAATTCGGTGTAAAACATTTACATAAACCAGAAGTGCATCCAAACCCGTTGGCAGTTAATCGTTTAGAAAACAGCGATCAAGTAAATCGAATTAAAAGAATAAACCCGTTCGAGTTACTTCTTAGATTCTTGTAATACATCGTTACTACATTGTATATATTATTATAGTACACAAGAGGGCCGTTGAAGAACGATCCCTCCCTCGAATTCTGTTCGCTCAACAAAAATTACTTATTGTTATTATAACTGACAGATTGTAATGAATAAATAAATGCAAAAAAAAATCCTAACTCAGATTTGATTTATTTGTTGAAAATAATTTTTTGATTGGTTAAGCGTAACGAACCCTAACAGGGATTTAGCATTTAAACCTTTGTTTGTTAATTACTTATTGATCTTGGATATGATACACAAGCAGTTTCCAAGTTATAAAAAGGAAGTTTTACCCCCAATCTTAATTTTATTTAAACAAATAGCACTGGAAGTTGTTCATTATTTCACAACCTGCTAGTGATTAGTCTGATTCTAGACAACACTTTAACTAGGACAAAGTTGCAAGCTCTACTGACGTTAATTAGTATGTTTATTGAACAACTTCAAACAGGATTAGTACTTTATCGAGCATTCTAATTAGGCGGCTTTAAACTCAATATAATCAATATGTTCTGGGGAACAACAGCTCACAACTTGACTCCCCTGGTTGAACGTAGCTCATATACTATTCCATAGAAGAAGAAAGATGTTCTAATATGGGAAAGGTTCCAGATGGTAAGCTGTTTCAAAAAACGTAAAACTCTACGTGGTCGTTTTAATGAGTACCACTCTGAGTAGTATCACAATAAGGTACACAACAGATTAATTTAACGTTCTGTTCAGGAGATCTATTTTCCTGAACAATCCTTCCTATCTTGTTCTTCTGATTACTACCATAAAAAAAAATACTTGTGTGGATAGATTCTGCGAAGAAAAACTCTATTCGTCTATATGGCTACATTAAATTATTATTACTATTATTATTATTATTATCATGACCCTCGTTTGTACCGCTTGCGTAGTGTCGAGGCGGTGTGAGGCAACGCTAAGCTAGTTTGTGCAATGCACAACAGGGCCCGACCCTGCGGGTTACCGTGTTGGTGCGAAACCGTGCTTGGCTTGGTTGTTGTGTGTGAATGTTTTTGTTTATGGCCTTGTTACTCCTCTAATGCGACCATAATATGAGGAGTGCCATTAATTTGATTCCCCGTGGCAAATGGAGACCGGGGTCCAGTACCGATCACCCAGGGAATTAGAAAAGTTTCCGACCCTGGGGAGATTCGAACCGGGAAGCGTTCAGACTATTACATCCAAATCTTGGCTCTCTACCACTGAGCCATCCCCACCCATGCTACATTAAATAAAGAATTAAAAATAACTTTAAATTTACCAAATGACACTGTTGGATTTTCAAAAGAATAACATAGATTGTTGTAAAACTTTCGCAATTTCATATAAAATAGATAAATTAATGGGAATTTTGGAAACAGTGTGTTTCAACCGTTGAATTTCCAGAAAAATTGTCTGGTAATTGATACTTTTAGAAAATGATTTACTAAATTTGTTAAATGAGGGTATAGTTAAAGTTATTTTCCATACACTTTCAAATGCGTTTTGTTATCTGTGAAGCTTCTCGTATAAATACAGGAATACTTTTTCGTGTAAAAATAAATTCTGTAACAGAATTCGAAGCCATCAGCTACATAAATTAGGGGAATTAATTTCAAAAATTAATGCTGTAGTACTCCCGCAAGTGCCCCTTAGGATAAAAATATAGAGATATATATTTCGGGTTTGTACAACATTACATGAAAATCGGTTAAATGATGCCGGATATGTACTCAATAAACAAACGTCTTCTGGGGCTACACGCACGATGGAATATACGTAAACAGAGGTAATAAAACCGAAGTAATGGAAAATCTATCTCCCAAAGTTGCAATAAATAGTGTACAGAATTTTATTTGCGATTTCGGCGTTATATAATTGCAAACCAGCAGTACATTTCCGTATTTTTAATTGAACAGTCAGTTCTCATATTTTTCTTTTGGTTTTCTTAGAGTTGTTCGAATAAAATATTAATTTACTTTATTGTGTTAGAGATGAACCAAATCAATTGCTTTATTGGGAAGTGAACTCGATCGGTAGTATAAAAATGGTACATTCATCTTGCTATCACTTATTGGCGTATCTGCATTATATCGAGAAAATGATTCTAATGAATGAAATGATCATATTAAATAATTGTTCAGACCCACAGCTGGATAGATTTAAAAAATGTACATTAAATATACATAATTATTAGAACCTTAAATCCCATTATAATTTAAAATAAAACTTAAAAACCATAACTCAACTGCTACCTGTTCATATAAATAAATGACATTATAACCTAACTTTTTTTACACTTACTGTCTTCTGAATATTGAGCAATCGTTCGATAGAGTCGCATCCAAATTTGATTTTGCTCAACCTTTATCTTCACTTCATCTAATTGATACTCCCTTTTCACTCACCTCAACTTCCTGCAGTAAAAATCCAGAATCGATATCTCCATCCAGTCAAGTTTCTTTACGACGTCCTTCACGGGTCGATATTCCCTCCATTATTATAGTATGTATACTCCTATGATTTTCCAATCACAAATCTGACTTGAAGCAAAACAAGACTTTTCGCAGACGAAACCACAACCTAGAGCACTTGAAAACATCACTTTCTGCATCCGAAAAAATCCAAATAGACCTTAGCAATAACGCCGGTTAACCAGCAGGTGGAGAACATAAACCGCCCTACGAAATAATGCGAGAGCATGGTTTGCCGCTCAACGGGGTTCGAAATTTTCAAAAGGGCCGCCGTCCAGCAGATCTTGGTGTCGGCGGGAATTTTTGCCGTGGTTTCGAGTTCGGCGACCGGTAGCCGGGGAAGAGGGGAGTATTCGAATTTTGCACACTCGGAAAAACCGATCGGGGGAACGCCTGTTCACGAGCTCCCCTATCATAACACGAAATTAAAATTTTCATGGTAAAAATCACCTACGTTAAGGCTGTTGCTGAGGAGACGCTAAAAACGACCGGCTAACAACATTTATGAAAAACATAGGTGGGTATATTTCTATTTGAATAAAATAAACCCGACGGCGATATCTTGATTCGCTATTATACAGGGTGTCCCAAAACTCCTGGGACATAGAGCTACCACGTATTCTAGAGGTCAAAAGAAGTCGATTGGACCCAACTTTGTCATATACCAAAATGTACCGTTTGCCCGTGAGAGGAGTTCAAAGTTTACTTAAAAATCACATTTTTGTATGCTGTTCAGAAACGTGTGAACCAATTTTAATGAAATTTGGTACCTGGGCACTTCAAAGGAAGCCACTACTTTCAGTAACGAAAGAACCCCAAAGAAAATTGGAGAAGGGTTAAAACCACCCCCCCCCCTGATAAATTTGTTCAGGTGTAGTACTGAGTGATCTGAGAATTACAGTCAAATATATTGCTCAGGCATGTGGCTTTTCCGTTGGAAGCGTCGAGAAAATTCTGCAAAAGGAATTGAGTCTAAAAAAGTCTACGCACGATGGATTCCGAAAATGTTGCAACCTGATCAGAAGCGGGCCAGGTTTCTCACTGCTGCGAGAAATTTGAGATTATTGGACAAAGATTTGGACGGATTTTTGGGAATATTTGTAGCTGACACCTAGGTTCATCCCTTTGATCCACAGTCAAAGCAGTAGAGTATGGAATGACAGCATCGTGGGTCACCGCCTCCACGAAAGTTCCGCGTTATTTGATCGATCGAGGCTATTAAGGAAAGCTCATACCAAAAGTTCGGGATGCTGTAATGCAAAAAAAGGCGTGGAAAATTGAAACGAGGTGTTCTCTTCCACCAAAGCAACGCTCCCGCTCACAAGAGCTGTGTGTTTATGGCTGCTATGCACGATGCTGGATTTGAAATTTTAAAACAACCCCCATATTCGCCAGGCCTGGCTCCCAATGACTTTTACCTGTCCCCAAATTAAAAGAACATTTTCAGGCAACTCATTTATAGGACAAGGAAAGATGATGGCTGCTGCGAATCAGTGGTTTGCAGTATAGGACAAGGAGTTTTTTTTTTCTAAAGTCATCCAAGCTCTATATCATAGGTATACTAAATGTGTTAAGCTTTTAGGGTATTATGCTGAGGAATAAATTTGGTTCAACTGTTATTTGCTTCTATATCAAGGACAATAGATGATAATACCCTTGCGTAAATTGTTTTTACAAAATCTAACTTAAACCGTAGCCAATATGTATTTCTTGTGAACTGACTTAGTAGAACCGTCTTGTAGTGGATATTTTATTTTCGCAAAGCGTTGTTCATTGGCAGGATTTTTCCACCAACATTTTCAGACATCGCTAGGATTCTCTGTACTGCTAAACCAAGAATTTTGTTCTAAAGTTACTTGTTATTGTTCAATTGCATTTCCCTATAATACAACTGAATTACAAAAATTTCTCATAATCTTAATATTTATCTAATCAAATTTTTAAATTACATTATACAATTATACATTAATTAATAATGCATGTGCATCAAAAAATATGCTACAGCCATGGTAATAAATATTAATCGCACTGTGTGGTTGCTAAGGACTATCTATTAAAGGAAAAACTAAGTCGCAGATTAAAAGTAACATCGTTTTCGAGTTCATATTCACTGATTCATTGATTAATTATAGAAATAGAGAACAAAGAGAAACAGGAACTATAAAGCAAAAATCGATCCTTTAATGAGTTACACCGAAAACCTCTTTTATTATTTGACAGCATCCATCGCTCTTACAATTAGTTTGAGCTTACTCTCCGAACCGGTAGTTTCCCCTAAATAACTTTCCTCAAAAAATTATTGACTTTTGATGTTCCGTGGGGCAAAATTTCTGGCGCTTTCGGTCGACTCCTATCGGTCTCCAGTTGCCCTCGTGCTTTGCCATCAGTGTCCCTTTTTCCCTTGAAGGAAGATAATTTTGTTACCTTGATTTCCTCTTTATCCAAGTAAGACGTAAGTACCTGGAATAAAAATCCGAAGTCTCGGAGAAGGCAGCTGCCGGTGAACTTTATCGATGCAAAAGCTCTCGAAACTCTGACAAAAACAACACCTTCCCTTGAGAGCAGTAAGGAAGGCCCCAAAAAGATCCGAACGTCGCCGACGCCTCCGAAAGGGCTTGAGGATACGGAAGTGGAGCTTTCGGGGTGGCCTTGACAGGTATTACATTGACGGCCTTTTTACTAATTCTAAATTCAGTTTTTTACAAGGAAAATTTAAGTCTATCTTGAAAGCTTTCCTCGGCGTGTAAAGCTCCTCGGGGTTTACATTTTTCCCGAAGGGTTTTAATTTTGGGTTAATTGTTGGCGCAGAATTTAAAATTTAGCCACTTAAGAGTAAGTCGATGGAACAAAATCTGCCTAAGCAGAGAGAAATCTGCCTATTCGGGTTATTCAGCAAATAAATTTGGAGGGTTTTGCGTGAAAGTGGAATGAAGAAAAAGCTTAATTTTGAGCAGAAACTTTTTTCTGGGGCAGCCTCGCTATCAACATTTCAGTTTTTTAAGAGGTGGAAATGAGAAAATGTCGATGAAAGGATTTCGATTACGGTGATAATCTTGTGCATTCTAAATCACATCCCTCAGTCTCACCTCGGCGGTGGCGGCAAACCCTTCTAATCTAGGGAGCTTTTAAGGCCGGTCACCACCTTTTCTCACTTTGATCCATTAGGTTATCCCGTTTCATCCCTCACGAGTTAAAATCGGTCCCTTTTCATTAAAATGAAACTCGAATTTGAATAAAAACTCTTCCATTTAACCGTTAATTCCTTGCGCTCGCACCTTGGCACTCTCCAGCCCTTACTTTGGAAAATTTGTGGAAAGTGTCGCGCGTGTAAAGAAGCAGAAAATGTTTCTGCTGTGCTCGTCGTTATTTTGAGACTTAATATTTTCTGTCACTCAAAACAGCTTGTTCGCGAGGAAATTGTGTTCGTTAGTTTCCTCACGTAGAGAAATATTTAAGCAAAATTGTCTCCAGTCAAAATAATTTCCTGAAATTCATTATTGTACTGTCTTATTATTTTCTTTTTTTAATTGTGCGTACCTGATGAAAATTACACTGTAAAACTTCTAACTTTTTATTTAGTTCGTACGACTGTTACGCTTAATCATCGCAATACAAAGTATATCATCTTTAAAAATTCTAAGGCCTCTGTAGAATTGTTAAGAATATTCAGTTTGTAAATTTGTAGATATAATGTACGAAGGCAATCAATTAAATTGCTCAACGGAAAACGTCACTACAACGAAACCCATTTCTAGTGCTACAAACAATCAGAAATTATTAGATACCGATTAAGAACAAGATCGATTTCATAAGAATAGACTTTAGAATTTCGAAGCATAATCCAACTCTTAACATGGAGAATCACTTTGCGGTTTTGGAATCTAAATATTATTTTGAGAATTGAGATTCAAACCCGATTTTACAAGCGCTAACCCATGCTCTGATTATAAAATCCGTAATTGAAATCCGTTGCTACAATCGATAATTGAACTCCAATTCTAGAACCTGTGATTAAAGGCAAGTGTACAATCGATAATTAAACTCTGATTTTAAAATATGTAATTAAAATCTGGTGATACAATCGATAATTAAACGCTGATTGTAGAATCCGTACTTAAAATCCGCTTCAACAATCGATAATTGAACTCTGATTGTAGAATATGTTATTAAATTTCGATTCTACAATAGATAGTTGAACTCTGATTGCAGAATCTGTAGTTAAGATACAGTGCAACAACCGATAATTAAACTCTGATTGCAAAATCTGTAATTGAAATCCAGATGCAATCGATAATTGAACTCTGATTGTAGAATATGTTATTAAAATCCGGTGCTACAATCACTAATTGAACCTTGGTTGCAGAATCTGTAGCTAAAATACAGTGCTACTATGGACAATTGAACTCTGATTGTAAAATCAATAATTGAAATCCGGTGCTGCAATCGATAATTGAACTCAAATGTAGAATCTTTAATTAAAACGAGATTCTACAATTGATCATCGAACTCTGATTGTAGAATCTGTAATAAAAACCCGTTTATATATAATCGATAATTGAACTCTAATTGTCGAATCTGTAATTAAAATACAGTTTGACGATGTATAGTTGAACTCTGATTCTAGAATTTGTTGTTAAAAGCCGCTGCTACCATTGATAATTGAACTTTAATAGTATAATCTGTAATTAAAATCCGGTTCTACAATCGATAATAGAACTCTGATTGTAGAATCTGTATTTAAAATCCATTTCTAACAATCGATAAGTAAACTCTGATTGTAAAATCAGTAATTGAAATCCGGTGCTGCGTACGATAATTGAATTCTGATTGTAGAATCCGTAATTAAAATCCGGTTCTACAATCGATAAATAACTCTGATTGTAGAATATATAATTAAAATTGGATTCTACAATAGATAGTTGAACTCTGATTCTAGAATCTGTTGTTAAAAGCCGCTGCTACCATTGATAATTGAACTTTAATAGTATAATCTGTAATTAAAATCCGGTTCTACAATCGATAATCGAACTCTGATTGTAGAATCTGTATTTAAAATCCGTTTCTGACAATCGATAAGTGAACTCTGATTGTAGAATGTGTATTTAAAATCCATTTCTAACAATCGATAAGTAAGCTCTGATTGTAAAATCAGTAATTGAAATCCGGTGCTGCGTACGATAATTGAATTCTGATTGTAGAATCCGTAATTAAAATCCGGTTCTACAATCGATAAATAACTCTGATTGTAGAATATATAATTAAAATTGGGTTCTCCAATAGATAGTTGAACTCTTATTCTAGAATCTGTTGTTAAAAGCCGCTGCTACAATTGATAATTGAACTATAATTGTAGTATCTGTAATTAAAATCCGGTTCTACAATACATAATCGAACTCCGATTGTAAAATATGTTATTAAAATCCGTTTCTGCAATCGATAATTGAACTGTGGTTATAGAATATGTAATTAAAATCTGGTGCTACAATCGATAATTAAAAGCTGTTGTAGAATTCGTAGTTAAAATCCGGTTCTACAATCGATAATTGAACTCTGATTGTAAAATCTGTTATTAAAATTCGGTTCTACAATAGATAGTTGAATTCTGATTGCAGAATCTGTAGCTAAAATTCAGTGCTACAATCCATAATTAAACATTGATTGTAAAATCAGTAATTGAAATCCGGTGCTGCAATAGACAATTGAACTCTTATTGTAGAATATATTATTAAAATTCGATTCTACAATAGATCATTGAACTCTGATTGCAGAATCTGTAGCTAAAATACAGTACTACAACCGATAATTAAACTCTGATTGTAAAATCCGTAATTGAAATCCAGCGATGCATTCGATAATTGAACTGTGATTCTACAATCAGAGTTCAATTATCGATTGCATATATGCAATATGAATATGTTATTAAAACCCGGTGCTACAATCGCTAATTCAACCTTGGTTGCAGAATCTGTAGCTAGAAACCAGTGCTACTATGGACAATCGAACTCTCATTGTAAAATCAATAATTGAAATCCGGTGCTGCAATCGATAATTGAACTCAAATGTAGAATCTTTAATTAAAACGAGATTCTGCAATCGATCATCGAACTCTGATTGTAGAATCTGTAAAAAACCCGATAATTGAACTCTAATTGTCGAATATGTAATTAAAATACGGTTCGACGGTGTATAGTTGAACTCTGATTCTAGAATTTGTTGTTAAAAGCCGCTGCTACAATTGATAATTGAACTTTAATAGTAAAATCTGTAATTAAAATCCGGTTCTACAATCAATAATCAAACTCTGACTGTAGAATCCGCATTTAAAATCCTTTTCTACAGCCGATAAGTAAACTCCCATTGTAAAATCAGTAATTGGAATCCGGTGCTGGCGTGCTGCATACGATAATTGAATTCTAATTGTAGAATCCGTAATTAAAATCCGATTCTACAATCGATAAATGAACTCTGATTGTAGAATGTATAATTAAAATTGGGTTCTACAATAGATAGTTGAACTCCGATTCTAGAATCTGTTATTAAAAACCGATGCTACAATTGATAATTGAACTATAATTGTAGAATCTGCAATTAAAATCCGATTGTACAATCGATAATCGAAATCTGATTGCAGAATATGTAATCACAATCCGTTTCTACAATCGATAATTGAACTCTGGTTATAGAATCTGTAATTAAAATCCGGTTTTACAATAAATAGTTGAACTCTGATTCTAGAGTCTGTTATTGAAGTCCGGTGCTGTAATTGATAATTAAACTCTAATTTTAGAATCTGCAATTAAGATTGGGTTCTACAATCGATAATCGCACTCTGATTGTAGAATCTGTATTTGAAATTCGTTTCTACACTCGATAATCGAACTTTGATTGTAAAATCTGTAATCGAATTCAATTCCAGGATGGAGAATCTAGAATCACGAATTTCAATTTCATCCTCATCTGATTATTATCCTGTCCTTATTGTTACTAAAGAAACATGTTTGATTATGAAACTACATACTCTGGGAAGAGCTTACCTTTCACTTTTAGACAAAAATGAGCTAATAGAAAAACATTCACGCTTTACTCTAATGGCCAGGCCTGATACATATTGATTTACTGCTAGATAACTTTACCTTCGTTTTAAAACCATCGTAATCATAATCGTTCCTCGTTTGTATCGTTTACACAATCAATTCCTAATCGACGACAATTTAAAAAGTTAGTCAAAATTCTGTACAAAACCTATCTATCACTTACAGTTTAATTAGAAAACTGCTCTATTTGTATGTAATTTAACTGTCGGCTAAGTATTGTAAAAGCCACTTAGACATACTTTCGTAGAATATTCAATATGCATAAAAATAATCGTTTCAGTTCAAATACGAGTTTAAACTGAAAATTTTAAATAAACTTTGCAACTACTCAAGTAGTCAACCAGACCGTAGAAATATTACTTAAATATATTCCTAGGTTTAAAGCTGACCGCTGGAATTATAAACCAATTCTCGAATCAGACATTCAGCAATGAATTTCATATTAGAGAAGAGTTCTTCTTCTTTTTTGTTTCTAGAATCCAATTCCAGCATGGAAGTTAATTCTAGAATGGGAAACCGACAGTAGGTTCTTAGGTTCTAGAATCAGAAGCCAATTCTCGATTGTATAAAAGGGAAACGATTCCTGATTCTAGAATCAGGAAGTAATTCTTGATTCTAGAATCAAAATTCAAATCAGTAAATCGATTCTAATAACATTGCGTAGCTATTTTTGTGCATACAAAAACAGCTCCATTTCTATGGTAGACTAAGCTTGTGTATTTTTTTAAATTAACCACTGTTCTAATCAGAAATCAAAATACTTAATAACATTTCAGAGTCTTAACCTTGACATAACGTTAAAAGACAAGTACAAAAGCAAAGTTTAATATTCCAATGAAAATTTAGGAAGTGAACAGAAATGTTTTAAACTTTATGCGTATACTGAAACTAGATTATTGGTTGAGACTCTTTCTATCTCTTTCAGAAGCTATATAGGACAAGCAAAATTGAAATAGCACTTTAATCGAAGTTTAATCTTCGTCTGGAATATTTAATCGATATAAACATCGCTAGTATCACATTAAATTCCAATGGATCAAGCTCGTACGCACCAATAAACGCTAATAAAATCATCAAAATCACGTCTTTAGGTACAATCGAACACGTACTGCCGTTAATGTGACATTTTCAACAAATACCGGTTTTAGGTTATAATATAAACGTAAAACTGTAGCTATTGTGTAAAGCTAATGTTTCTAATAATATTAATTCGTCTTTTATATTGTAAATATGTAAATGTTCTTTACTAAAGCCGAGTGTATACAATTATTGCGTTACAAATCTTTTTTGCCTAGCAACTGGTTAATAAATAAAATATTATGATTTAATTGACTCCTTGAAACAGGAGGATTTAAATCCAAGTTTCATGCTATAAAATTACCCCCACAATCACATTGCCAAACTCTATTTCTAATAAAACAGAATTCATAAAGTAATTTGGCAAAGTGAGTATGGTTTAAAAACTTCTTAATTAATTTAAAAATAAATAAAGTGCAAGGAAGTGCATTTTGATATAGCCTGCATTCCCCTGTAAGACTTAAACTGTAACCTCTGTATGTATGTTCATGATTAGATATTTCTACATAAATCCTAATATAATAATGTATGCTATTCAAAGTCTCTATATTAATTTGGATGTAATTTTAATTAGAAAATCAATAGTTTAAAAATACTAAGTGATGGTTTGAGAACTGCTGATTATTAGGAGCACCTTATAATTTTGTAATATTCGCCCTTGGACTGTTTACTTTGTACAAAGTTACATTAAACTTACATAGAAAAAGCGAGGTACCTAAGAACGTAAATTGAACTTATATATCGCACAAACTTCCATAAAACAGAATCTCAATTTTCTCACATGGATTTACTTTTTGTTGTTGCCAGCTTTCGCGAAAGTTTTAGTTTAAATTAGAAAACTTTAATTTATGTACCGAAAAGGACATACCTGCGCATAATTTGAATAATTCATATACTTGTTGAAAGAACAGAAATACACGCTTCAGCAGAAATTAACTGTTAAAGCACCATATGTTTTAGGTTAAAAAATTGTTGCAATTTCTGTTGTTCGTATGCGACGTTATACTGTAGGGTCTCTGTGTTTTCACCTTAGCGCTGAGGAGAAGCACGTGGCACAACAGAGGCTGGTGCCCATCAGTCAGACAAAGAAACTCTTAACGAATATCTACATTAAAAATTTTCAAAACAGATTTTGTTACTACGGAATATAATTTTGTAAAAGCTTTACAATGGGTGTTACCGTGTACCTTTTTTTGAGATACAAAGAGCTTAAGGGTTTGAATGGGGATGGGTATAAGACATGATGATACCCCTTCATGTTGCAAAAACGGTGTCTAGAAATGTTCAATACCTCTTTTACTTCCAGAGATATAACGCATTATACGTACGTATATGCAAATAGACACCCCGTATAGTTCTTCATATACAACAAAGTATCTATTAAAAAATGTATTCATAGACTTTATCAGGTGAAAGTCACCAAATTGTAAAATGATCTACGAAGCAAGCTTTCTCTTATTAAATCAAGAGTTTTCCCGTTAGAAATGTTTCTTGCTTTTTAATATTCTGAATAATATCAGCAATTCTATAGCAATATTAAATGTAAATGCTAGAAAAAATACATTCCAATATTTTGAATAGAAAATAAAAACGAAATGTTTAAAGCTTCTTGCACGATGGGTGTGTAAAATTGCTTAGGTGAAGGCATATCGTATTAGCTTATCTACTGAACCACAATTCCCTGCAGTCCTGGAGTCTTTCGTAAAAACGTGGTGGTTGTCTCGCCTATGCCTGCAGCGTGCATGTAAATAAATGTACACAAACATAAGGCACCTGCCGTTTACCACGTGAAATGGGGCCCAAGCCGCGGGAAGTGCCTTGCACTTCTTCTCCAGAGAAGGTGCTCTTAGCAGAGGTACTTCGGCTGTTTGTTAATCCTCCGATGAGAAACGGCCGTGTAAAATCTGATGTTCTAGGACCTAGGATTGAACCGAGGACCTCTGCACAATAGTCCAACGTACTCACCGCTGCACTAAGGCCACTCGTATGTCGCATACGTACATATCGGATAAAGGTGATTGTTAAAAGACACAACTAGTTTATTGTAAGTAACGCTAAAAATTTCTTCTACAATAAACCTGTATTCAAATAACAAATGCATTTTTTAAAATGTCAGTTACTAAGAACACTGTTAGGCCACGTGGTATAGTCCGTTTGTAAGGAACGATGCTTTTGTTGTGATATATCTAACAATTACCGACAGCAACTTTAGACGGATATTCTACTATTTTTCTTCCAGCCCCGACAGATTTCGCGTTATTTTCTGCAGTCGTTCACTACACTTCTTTCTACCAGTGCTTTCTATCTCACGCATTCATTTTATATGCTGAGTTAGGATTGCTTTGAGCTGTTTAAAGACAGAAGAGGATTTCGAAATCTGAAATAATAATTTTCAAAGTATTTGTGTGCTCAATGAATCTAAATTCCATTTATTTTGGTTCTTTGCGAGAGAAACATTGTATCATTAATATTTTCTATTCTAATGTGTACATTATTTTCATAACATAGGTGCAGTAGCATTGTACAAATTCTCCCGTGGTGCATTTGAAAACAACATTTGATATTAATGGTGAAAAGAATTATTTCAAATAACATAGATGTTGTTGGAAACAATAGTGACAGTTGTCAACCTTCCTAGGAATTTACATCATCCGCAATGCAATCGCGTTGCATGCATGGTGATATTTCGAAAACATACAATTTGTTATATCTCTGGAAGTAAAAAGGGCATTGAATTTTTTTCATGGCACGCAAAATATCTTCCCCCATTCAACCCGTTAGGTTCTCGGTACCCCAACAAAAGAATTTCAAATTGTAACACCTGTAACGTTTCTTACGCCTGATTTTTAGACAACTCGTTTTGCGTATGGTGATATTCCCACTTGTAGTAAAATATATATTTCGAAGTTGGTCGACCTGTAGAATTTTGGGCGAGTCCAAGTTTCAAATTTTGAGGGGAGATTTTTGGATACAAGACAGTTGCACGTAGTTCGTTGTTCAAGCTACTACGATTGTTTTCTCTGGAGGTATTTTTGTGTCGTAGATTCAATGTAGTCATTGTTGACAGGGAAGCTTTTCCATTCTAAAGATCTACGCCACTTAAGGGTTTTTGTTTCTTCGATTGGAAGTGATCAACTCAGGAAGTTTTTCCGATATTAAATACCACAGTTGAGGAAGCTAGTGTTCATTTGTCTTGTTCCGTTCTCTTGGTTCTGCTTGCTAACTTTTGTATCTTAATAAAATTTAGGCACGAAGTGTGGGGTAATTAATCCGCCCATATAGGAATTGAGAGTGATAACGATCAGAAAATTTACGTTTCGCGAACATTCCGATCCACTTCGCAGCGAAGACATCTGGATTTCCATGACACCTGTGATTGGAGGTCGCATTCTCCGTAGAACTGCTTTCGTAGATAAGGGAAGTATAATTTGAATTCGAATTATGAATTGATTTATCTATAACTTGTTTCAATTTTCGTAGAAATAATTTAACCATCTATTATTATTAAACGTCGTAAATATCTGAACTTTATAATATTGGGGAATTAAATACTTAATAATGATTTTGTAATAGGACGGCAATTTTACGTGTTTTTGATATACAGGGTACTCCAACCGTCGTGTATTATTGCGTCTGATAGTTCAATTTGGGTTTAATTATTTTATTGTTTATTTTACCGCTCGCCAAATCGTAGAGATCTCTTCGTTAGGTATGCGTTTTGCTTATTAAGTTTATTAATTTATCTTTGTGTTTCGATACGTAATAATTACCTAGGGTTTGTGTGAGTTTTGCTTTCAGCAGGGTAATTGTTTACCTTTACGTAAAATTGGCTTCACTAACGTTATTATGTTTTATGCGAAACCGATTCATGGGGGATTATTTGCTGAACATTAAATTTAATTTATTTGCAATTTGTATTTTCATTTACGACGATAATTTTGAATATCAGACTAAAGAAAGAACTACTACAGAAGGAAAGGTAGGTGAATGCTGGACCAGAGAATCCGACTTTTCTAATTCTTTATATCTAGGATTGTGTTAGTAGATTTACAAGTCGGTGGCGCTTATTAATTTATTTTATTGGGACTCAGCCCATCTTCGATTGAGTTCTCCGAGATGCTAACATGATCACTTGCGTATTCATCTACAGATCAGTGGCGTAGTAGGGAGAGGGGTTTGGACTTTTTCACTAATATTTCTGGTATTATTATAATTTTTTTTGTGAATTTTAATAGGCGGACACACCCTTTTGGGATACTTCATTGGAAAACTATTCATTTTTCCTGGCTCGTTCCAGATTAACCTGAAAAACCTAGCAATTAATAAAGAATTTCTAGCAAATGTCTTATTGTTGACAAATTCAAGCAGTGTAGTGTTTCGCGACTAGCACGGGCGAGCTTATACGCAAGAATAATCTAAAATGCAATTACGTCGAAAATTACCAATACGAGCTTACGTGTATATTGCCATGTCATTTACCCTAAAGTTATGTAATAATTCTAAACTATACTTATACTATGTTAGTTTTAATTTGTAACACTTATATGATGTGATTTTTTCTTCGTAATGATTAACTTATATCTAAAAGGATACTATTTTGGAGATAGAAATCGAAATTATCCCTGAAATTGAATTTAATTAGCCTGATTATCATGTAAAGAATGTTATTTGAAAAGTTATAAAGATTAAAAATGATAAAATATATACTGGATTAGAGTAAAAGGTAGTGTACAAGCTTCGGAAAGTGCTACGTAGTGCCTTATTTGGTTTCGAAGTGAAGTTGTGGGTGGATATTCCTTAGGGAATGGTGTTGAGATGTCTATGTGCGGAGTAGATGATGTTTTGGGTTGTCCTGGGCAAAGTTGGAAGCCCTAAAATGTAGTTTTTTGTATTTTTATATTTTTGACATCTGATTTATTTGTATTGACAAGGTTAATTTGTATTGAAAGAGTTGTGATGGTTTTGATTTAATTTCGGATTATCTGAAGGAAGGATAGAAGCAGTTTTGTTGTTTAGAATGACCTATTTATAAAATTAGAAAGATTTTGTATTTTTGAGGTTAATTTTGATTGTCACTTAATAATTTTATTATAATAAATGTGCAGGGTGTTATTGTATATTTGTACATTTGTTTGTGATTAATGTTGATCTTGAGATGGTTGTTTTTAAGTTTTAAATGAATTTTGTCTAAAATTAATAATTTTAACACGTGTTTATTTTTTGTTTTAAACCGTAGCGTAAGTCATATTAAAAATTTTGCAATTTTCCCAGGATTGTAATTCTGAAAATTATTTAATGTAATTTTGTGTATTAATCCAGTTATTAACAATTTTATAATGTACTAGATCAGCTGGAGATCTATTTGATATTTTTCTGTTCTGTGATTGGTGCATTTTTGATTTGAAAATAGGATTAACGAAGTTTAAAAATGTTGAAATATCAGTATGTGATGTGTTTATTATGTGTTGAAAGAAATTAATAAATTTCATTTTAAGTTGAATATACCAAAAACGTGTTTTTATTCTAAAAGAATTAAACTTACCT
>JABXWE010023805.1:0-14821 GCA_014611495.1 Limonius californicus | reverse complement strand
CTCTCTTGCAAGTACACGCCCCCCTGCATCCCTTCTTACATTTGCACGCTATGATTTTGAGAAGCTGTGGTGGGGCTGGCTCTTTGTTAGTTGTTATTTGGATGAGACCATAGGAGCTCATTTCCCAACCCCACTCGGTGGGGTCCTTCTCCACCCCCAGCCACTTTTGAAGTTGGTGGTAGGTGCGGAACGCATGGAAAGAAGAAGCCTCGGTGGTTGGGGGCAAACGTGCCAGATTTACCTTTGCATTTGCTGCTGTCTTCACGAACAGCTGGAACCTCAGGTCGTGCAGTCTCTGAGTGGCTGGAACACCTCCGTAAAAAACCACCAGACACTTTTCGCTAGCTTCCGCAATACTCTCGTGCGTTGCATCTGTTAATAGGAAGATGGCAGCCAGGTCTACTAGGTCCTTCCTCTTCTGAAATTGATCCCAAAATTTCCCTTTTTCCTGCCAGAAAGGGGCAGAGGTGGTGTCACATCCAGTAAAAGCGTGAAGAAACAGTTCAAACCCATTTGGCACTTCAACTTTCCCTCGGTTGAACGCATTGGTGGTATACTGAATGCACCCTGCCTCACCTCTGCCACGTCTACGTTTCTGAAAGCGCAACTTGTGGATGGTAGAACCCAACCCACAGAGGAGAACAAGGAGGTCCACGTTCTCTCCAACCACAATCACATGATCGTAGCTCGTGGTTTTCTCCAATGCCATCAGAACGGTATCGCGGTCTGCGTCTTCCGTCGCTGTCTTCGTTTCAATCCCTTCGAGAGAGAATGCAGAGCATAAATGTTGAATGAGGCGTTCTTTGTTTCGGTCATTCGACAACATCTTCTCCTGGGGTATTGTAATGATCGTGGAGGAGTCAAAAACAATTTCGCTGGAAGAAGCGGCATATCGTCTCAACCGCTCTGCAGATTTTGTACTCCGTTCGGCTCTCTCCTGTGGGTACCCGTCGAACATCACTGATACGTTCCTACCAAAGTGGTTAAACATGTAGCTGACGTAGATAGCCACAATCGCTCGTATAGATGAGTTTCGATGCCAGATGATAGTATGCAGGAGGTATCCCCCATCCACCACTACATATGTGTTGGCATTGAGAGACACGTTTTCAGAGGCTGGGGTGAAAGCTCCGTAAAACTTTGATTTGATCCCCTTTCGCATTCCCTTTTCATTAAACAACGCCGTTGGGTAAGGGGCCAATTCAAATTTGAAGTGCTCTTTCAATTGCTCGTCTGACTGCTTCATTATGCACATTCGCTGAAAGATGGTGAGTGGTTCGACATCAACACGCTTGTTGTGAACTTTGACTGTGCTGGTGACACTCGCCAAGGTTAGCACTTTTTCTTTTCTTTTGAATGTTACCTGTCCAAACGAATTCCCAATGATTTGTGTCACTCCTTTGAGACTTTCTCGGGCTAAGTGGCAATTTACTTCTGGACCACCCACGACTCCACTGCTGATTGATAACAGTTTATCTGTCAATGGGAACGGAGGATGACTACGGAACCAGCTGTTAAGTTTGTTCATGTCAGTAGTATCTCGTATGATCTGGCTTGGTCGCATATCAACGTGTTTTGTTCCGTTGTTGAACACGATATATCCCAATATCGTTCGACTTCTTCACACACGTTTAACATAGATACCATCCCGCCAGTCCAGCGAGCAAGCACACTGCTGGAAATCCCCCGACCGTGGGTCAATCCCCCCTGGCTCTTCATTGATCTCATCAAAACCCAGTAGAAATCGACATTAAATTCTCAAAGCATGATGTAGTTCTGATTTTTTGTATGTTGTATGGACCACTTAGGGTAGTGTGAATTAAAAAGTAGTTATTTAAAGTAGTTAGTATATGCTTTTCACATGATTTTATGCCTTTTCCTTTGGTACTATACACACAAATATGTATTCAAAGAGATTTGTCTCAATACTTGAAAAATCAATTTTTACAATCTTTTCGTTCTTTCGAGATTGTGAGTGAACTATTAGTGTCACAGACTTCGTTCTGTGCTTTAAGGAAAGCAAATTAAATGTACTGCAACTTTACCTTTAATGACTTTTCTCATAGGACGAGCGATTTTGCCAATATTTTGCTCCGAATGGGAGCAAAACTTAAAATTGTCAATTTTCGGGAAAAATGGACCATCTTCGAAGGGCCACAGCTTGGTCCCTATAGGGTTTATAGAGCTGCGGTTGGGCTTAAATTGCTGCGAATTTAATTAACTTTAAAAAGTACTAAGATTTGTTTTCGAAAAACGCATAGTTTATGACTTTTAGAGCCAAATGTCAAAACAGTCCCAAAATATCGCAGTTTTTCGCGTGGTGCGCAGCGAGCACAAGTTTTTCGAAGTTGCAAATTTGGATTCACACTACCCTAAGTGGTCCATACAACATACCAAAACACCAGAACTACATCATGCTTTGCGAATTTAATGTCGATTTCTACTGGGCTAGGTAGTCTGTTTCTAACCTTTTATATGTTTGTCTGCTATTTTACATTGTGTCGGTATACATATTCTACGTGATCCACTATAGTGGATTGCTATTGAACACACGTTGGGTCTGTTACTGGTAGGCAGTCCTATTAGATGTACTGTCCGAATTTCTATAACATATCATCTAGGTTATTGTATTACCGCTTTTATTTGTTATACTTCTGTCTCCCTACTGCTCGTCGTTGCAGATATACCTTTCTTTCAAATACTCGTAATCTTTGTTCTTCTCTTTTAATTCAAATCTACATCTAGTACTAGCAGATTCTAATATAGGACGTGTTACTGTATTCGATATTCTTGTGTTTCTTATTCTGTGTATTAATGTAGATTTAGCGATGCCATTTATAGAAAAACAGGCTTTGTTAACTAGGAATATTCTACTGTTTATATCTTTTGTTAAGTCATTGTTTCCGTTCAAATCAGCATGGGCCTGTTCTGCTACGGAATAAAGAAGCTTGTGGTAATTGCTTTCGAATGGTCATGTTCTGTCGATCTTCATGGTGGTAAATATTTTGTTTTGTCAATGTTAATTTTAAATTATTATATTTCCTCCGAGTTTACTTTAATTATTTCATAGGCGTGGTTTATTATTAGGTATTGCATGATTTGAAACGTTATGGAAATTAATGCTTTTACTAATTTTTGTTGCATATTCCACCTTTTGCTGTCCTACAACCGACTGTTACAAGCTTGCTTATAATCTTCAATTACAAGCTTCCTTATAATCTTCAAAGATAATGTTGATGTTAAGTCAATATTCCCTTACTTTCTTTGCCATTAGGATTATACTGTATATTTGGTCTGTTGTTGACTTCCCGATTTTTGAAGTTAGTATGATAATACCGTATTCCCTTCTCAGCGCACAGTGATGATTTCTCGCAAAAGAATATTTGAGAAGACTGAGTTGTTTTTAGAAGACACAGTCCTCTGTATAGAGCACATCACTTTTTATATATAGCTATGAAGTGTACTGGGTTGTTCTCTATTTTCAATGTCGCTATTAGTATTCTATCATTTACATACTTTATTTGTGCTATTTGTTGTTCGAACCTTTCGTGTAATAGGATTCCTACACCTGAGTGTGCTACTCTGCTTGCTTTATCTTTTCCGCACCATATGAGTATACCGGGTGGCCACGAGCCTAGGGCCATGCTTATATGTCTTTCAATTATGAACCGATTTAGACGAAATTTGGTACAAGGATATTAGACCTAATTTCGGATGGACATACAGATATAGTCAAAATGGCCGACTTCCGGTTTCACCGGGAGTGCGTTTACCTTCGATGTTTTAAATGCATCGCCCAGTATATTTTATGTTTTTCGGAATCTACAACTCAAATTATAAAACAGCGTTGTCAAATTTACATTTTTCTCAAGGAATTTTTTTTTCAAATTTATTTTTTACCGTAGGCCTTGATTTGGAAAAAATTTGTTCCAGTTGATTCTAGTAACTCATATTAATAGTGCTTTCATCAATTAAATCAATAACAAATGCCCCTTGAAAGCATAAAATTTGCCAAACGTGTTTTTTAAAGAAAATATCATTTTTTTAAATGGCACCTTCTAAGGGCCATAATGCCATTAAATAGCAAATTTAATTACCAATCTAACGATATCCATCATGCACCACTTCATCATTGTCTAAAACTGAAAAATATTTATTATTTGTAAAGTGCTTACTTTCATGTAATAAGTAACGTGCACTTATTGAAAAACATAGTAAGCCAAGAAAATAAATTTTCTGATGTCATCTCTCGTAAACTATTCGGATTTGAAAGTTGCATAAACTAATTTAAAAAGTATCTATGTATTTAAAATTTTATTTAGAAACAATATTTTGAGTAGAACATCATTTAAAAAAATAAATAAAAAGTTACAACAATATATTATTTAAATTATTAATTTCCAATGATATGTTCAAATTGTCGTCCATTTTCCCTAACACATAATCTATATGTTGTGCACCTGATAATGTTTCTTAGCTCGTTTTCAGGAATTTTTTGAAATGCACTTTGTACTCTGGCCCTTAAGTCGTCTAAAGTAGTGGGTGGTCTGGAGTAAACTGTATTCTTAATATGACCCCATACATAAAAATCTATAGGAGTCAGATCAGGTGATCTCGCTGGCCACCTAATTGGACCATTTGTTCCAATCCATCTCTGTCCAAGTATTGCCGAACAGTGACCGCATTATGAGGTCCTGCCCCATCCTGCTGAAAGAACATGTTTTTACTGATGTTCGGGGGTAAATTATTTATATCATATTCGATTTCATTTTCCAAAAATTCAAGATATCTTGGGCCTGTTAACGATCCGTCGAAGAAAATAGGTCCAATAATTCTTGTCCCTATAATTCCTATCCAGACGTTGAATCCGAATCTTCTTCTCTCCTTTTCTCAACAATCTAGGATTTTCTTGAGTCCACTGCCTTGTACTGTTTCTGTTGAACATACCATTGTTCGTAAATCTAGACTCGTCTGAAAACAGTATCTTTGAAACAAAATCATTATTTAAGTCTTGATTATGTAATAACCAATGACGATATTCTAGTCTTCTTTCTGAATCGTTTTCATATAAATGCTGATGTAAATTATATTTATAGAAGCGATATTTATGTTTTTTTAATATTTTTGTGGCACTTTCCTTGCACACGTTGCACTCGTTTTCTAATTCTCGCAGTGTGGCTGATGGAGAAAATTGAACATAGGCCAATACGTTAATTTCTGCCTCTTCCGTGACGATAAACTCGTTGTGGTTTTGATTAACTGGTTCTTTTCTTAGTATTATTTCCAATTTTCTAAAATAAGTTCTTGGTGGATGCAGCCTTAAAGGAAAACGAGCAGCGTACAGCATACTTGCATTAATAGCGTTTTTGTGACATTCACCATATATTAATATCATATCGATTTGTTCGTTTCGAGAATAATGATTGTGGTTATTATGTTCCATTTGGGAAGAAACTGTTAAATGCACTATCAAAAGGAGATGACAGTTAAAACTTTATTTAATTTATTTTAATATTGTCATGACAATAGACACCTTTTGTTTTCCGTGGCTACTATTATTTTATCAAACTAAACGGAGTACGTATTACATATTTTACAATTTAGTAAATAAAATATTTTTCAGTTTTAGACAAAGATGAAGTGGTGCATGATGGATATCGTTAGATTGGTAATTACTTTTGCTATTTAATGGCATTATGGCCCTTAGTAAGAGCCATTTAAAAAAATGATATTTTCTTAAAAAAACACATTTGCCAAATTTTATCCTTTCAAGGGGCATTTGTTATTGATTTAATTGATGAAAACCTATTAATATAAGTTAATAGAATCAACTGGAACAAATTTTTCCCAAATCAAGGCCTTCTACGGTAAAAAATAAATTTGAAAAAAGAAAAATTCCTTGAGAAAAATGTAAATTGGTCAACGCTGTTTTATGTAATTTGAGTTGTAGATTCCGAAAAACAAAATATACTGGGCGATGCATTTAAAAAATCGAAGGTAAACGCACTCCCGGTGAAACCGAAAGTCGGCCATTTTGACTATATCTGCATGTCCATCCGAAATTAGGTCTAATATCCTTGTACCAAATTTCGTCTAAATCGGTTCATAATTGAAAGAGATATAAGCATGGCCTTAGGCTCGTGGCCACCCGGTATAGTCTTTGTTCTAACCATTTTATCAAATATAAGTAGGTGTTGACTTAAAGAGCTTCCTTCTTCCATTTTCAATTGTAATAGCAGCTTCCTTAAAATCAACTGATTTGCAATTCCTTTTCTTTCGAATGTGTTTGTTAAAGCTGTCCACATTTCTTGGACAGTTGTTTGATCTTTAATGTATTCCAGATGACTGTCTGCAACTGACTGTGTGATTATTAGTTTACACTTACGGTCCTTCTTCATAAATTCTTCGATCTTCGTAGCGGCATTATCATCTGATTGTATTTTGTGACAATTCTTAAGTCCTTCCAGGCATTCCAAGCAATTATTTTCTTCCATAACCATTTGCACACGGAACTTCCAGTTATCAAAATTGCTTTCATCGAACAAAGGTATGTGGTATTTTCTTCGTTTGCCATTGCCATGCTTGATTTCTTTGTTCGTACTAACCTCTTTAACCTTTAAACTTAAAGCATCCATAATCCACGTTTCTAATTCCAAGGTCTGGTGCCTGAAATACATTAAACTGGTAGCATTCATACAACACATTCAGCCACTTTATTGTACGGTTCATTTCACAACTGAAACATACTACAGTTACATAAGTTGTCTATACGGCAGGTACAGTTAATTGGGGTCTATATCACATCGCCGAATTTTCAGATCGCCGAAACGATATTTTGAATATTCCAATCGCCGAAAGCGTTCACATCGCCGAATGCATGCCAATGATCATTTCGCCGAACGTGATCAGAACGCCGAAAAGTTTGAAGCAAGAAATGCCATACGTCGGCGATGCGGAACAATTAGGAATTGTTCACATCGCCGAACGGGGTTAGAACGCCGAAATAGTCTTATCACATCGCCGAACGTGGTCATATCGCCGAAAATATCCTGTGATCACATCGCCGAAAGTGTTCATATCGGCGAAAAATTTCTGTGATCACATCGCCGAACGTGGTCATATCGCCGAAAAAATTACACTTACTTGTGACTGACAATATTCGAATAGAAAGTTAAGAAAAGTGGCGTGTAGGATATTCAAAAGTGGGTACTTTAATCTCTTATTGATTTACTATACAAATATTTATCATTTCGTGTTTACAAACACGCACACGAACGCACCCAACCGCGCAGCAGTGACGGATCAAGGGGGGGGGGAGGGCGTTAACCGGAGCCGTTCCATCGGATAAAAGGTTTACCGTACCTACAGTATCAATTCTGAAAAACTTCGTGCTTTACATTTTTAATATATTTTGAAAAATCAGAGTAGCAAGTTATGCGAGTAATCAAAACTGGTAAAATTGTCAGAGTGACTTAACCCACATAAATACCAATAAATATAAATAGCAACATTTGAAAAGTAAAATGGGTTGCCTATTCTAAAATCTACGGGGGTCATGATGTAAAATGGGCACCCTGTATTATAAGAATAATTATTAAATTAAGTTGTTCAAAAAGTTATTTATTTTAAACTTCACAATAAAAATTTTCAATTGCTTTTATTTAATCACGGCTTAATGTTAATCTCATGGCTCTATTAATTTTAAATTAATTATAAAATCAACTTTGTGCTTTTTTAATATAGTAATTGTTTAACTATTTTATATATTTTTTTTCTTTATTTAAAAAAAATCGCTCTATCGATTGGTGTAATAATGGGACTTATGTGAAAATTCAGCAAGCACGTTTGTTTAGTGCAGTGGTGTCCAACACGTAGCTCGCGAGCCACGTGTGGATCGCGTCAACTTTTGATGTGGCTCATTTTATCAATTCGGGCATGGATATTTGTTATGTCTAAAAATTATTTGCTCTATAAAATACAATACCCCAGTTAATGGCCACAGTTGCTCAGGAATGTAACTTTGGACACTTTACAAATTTGGAGAACTGTACATAATAATTATCTTCTTAATCCCAGAAGTAGCTAGTAACCAGAAATCATGATTGCATTACGATAAACTGGCCATTTGCTGGTTTTACTGTTATTAGTCAGCTGCAACTACCTTTCAAACACTTAATGCATTTTTCTGGGAATATTGTTAGGAAACAGCAAACAAATAGCATTCTTCAGAACCGTGACTCACCTAATCCATTTTGGTACGTAAACTAGTCGTTTTAAGCAGCTTTCTTGTTACACGAATTTCTAAAGGCTGTCTTACTCATATTTTCATCTTTTGTTGAAAAAGCTCTTAATAATTCTATGAAATGACTAAAGCATTTTTTAATTACCATCAGCAAAGAAGCAGAATCAAAAAAATCTTGGGAGAAAAAATGTAATATTTATTTAAAACTGCCCAAAATATGCGATAATTAGCACATTTTCCAAAAATATCCACTTAACTGCAATATATGCAAAATTAAATTGGTGTTAAATAACTCCAATTAATGTGATTCGTCTAGATACGGAAGCATTTTTGCATTACTTTGTAGTAATTGTTAGTATAACAAATATGCTTTTTGAATCTAGGTAAATTAGCCCCCGGAAAATTAGACCCCGGAAGTTTGGCAACCGTAAATTAGTCCCCGGAAAATTGGCCCCAGTAAATTTAGCCCCCGGAAGGTTGGCCCCACGCCATTAGCTTTTATGTACCATTATGCGTTATGTTGAAACTTCGTCAAAAGTAAAAAGTGATTGATTAATTTGAATTGTTTTATTCTTCTTCTTATTTTAATGCATGCAACAATTAATCATATTATATGCATATAAACATGTACAAAAATCTATTCGGGTCTAAATCTTACCTGAACCCAAAGAGAATCTAGGTAATTAGCTTTTATGTAGCATTATGCGTTATGTTGAAATATAAATAATGTAATTTTAAATTGCAAATGCTTGCTAAAATTTGGTAACAATTTGTTTCTACATTTTAAATTATTATTTTCCCTAATCAGCTATTTACCATCTGAGCAAAAATCATTAACTGCTACAACCCCTAATCACCTTCCTTATCGCTTTCGAGGTACTAGGACCCGTTATCTACATTATCTATCTGCCTTAGAATTAACGGCTTTTAAGTTATCAGTATAGTATTAACAATTCATGGAATGACTAATTGGAAAGTTGTTAGCGTACTTATACAGGTTGTTCCTAAATTATAGGTAGAAACAGTAAGGGCCTATTGTACAGCCAGAAATAAGAAAAAAAGTTCATATGAACATATGTCCGGAAATGCTTCCTAAGGGCCCTACAGCCCTTTGAAGATATTCGAAGAAAACTAGGTTTTCTAACAGAACTTGAAAAAGATCAAAGACCGGACCCCGAATGGGGTCATGTCATCGACTACAGTACATGTCCTGTGTGTCGGCAAAAGATTCAATCCTTCGCAAGACTGCGATTTACTTAGGCTCGTATTATTTAATTCAAGAGAGCGAAGAACTGACGTATGAGCCAAGTACCACAATTTCTCCGGACGCCATATTATAATATGTAAAGTTACCTACTGTAAATACAATCTAAATAAAAATTGTCAAATACGTGGGATATGTTTTTTCATATTACGTTAAATGTAGAAAATCAAACAGTTACATAATATAAAGTGCAATTTATTGTCTTGTTAAGTTTGTTTTTGCAATTATTTCATCATACACGTTTGTTATGTTGTGAAGAATGTATGCAGAAGTAATACATCCAAATTTGACGTAAACGGAAAGCATCTCCGATGGAACTTTTAGCATTAGAGTTAGTTCTGTTGATGGTCGAAACATAAAGTTTCAGTTTCTTTAATAATAGTAATAGTAATAATAATAATAATAATAATAAGAAAGAAAGGGTTGAAAATGTCCTCAAGAAACGGCTAAGTGGACGAAATATAGTAGAAGCCATTAACACTTATGCAATCCCAGTTGTGACCTATAGTTTTGGTACAACTCAATGGAGCATAACAGAATTAGAACAACTAAATCGACTAACAAGAATGGCTTTCAATAAACATAGAGCGCATCATGTGCATTCATCAACGCAAAGATTCACGCTACCACGTAATGAAGGAGGGCGAGGAGTGGTAGATATCAAAAATGCATGGGCCCAAGAAATTAAAAATATGCGTCAATATTTCTATTCAAAGGAAAATCACAGCTCTCCACGCTACTATCATTGCAGCAGATAAAAATTACACCCCATTAAATCTAAGTAGCAAGGATGATCCTGTAGAAAGTAAATGTACTACAAATTTGGAGAAAATGCAAAAATGGGCAACTAAAGAATTGCACGGAAAACATGCCTATCAACTTAATAAGCCAGAAATAGATAAAAAGGGATCGAACATGTGGCTGACCTGCAGAAGTGGTATTTTCGCAGAGACAAACTAATGTATATATAATACCTATTATTGTATCCGTTACTGGGGTAATCCCAAAGAGTCTACACGAACAACTTAAACGACTAAACTTATCCTCATATATCTACACAAAAATTCAGAAGTCTGTATTATTAAATACCACATCCATTGTGAGAAAATTTATGCAGCAAACGTAACTATCAATAAATAATAGAATATTACGGCTTGACTAAGTCCGCCGTAATAAAAACCAACTGTACCGGATTAAAATCTGTGAGTACTGAATAAGAATAATAATAATAATAATGGTCTAAATTAATACCTATACTATTATGTTTTTTTCTTTCTATATATAAAATAAATGTCTGAGCAACTGATTTTTCTAAATATATTAAAAATGTAAAGCACGAAGTTTTTCAGAATTGATACTGTAGGTACGGTAAACCTTTTATCCGGTGGAACGGCTCCGGTTAACCCCCTCCCCCCCTTGATCCGTCACTGCTGCGCGGTTGGGTGCGTTCGTGTGCGTGTTTGTAAACACGAAATGATAAATATTTGTTAATAGTAAATTAATAAGAGATTAAAGTATCCACTTTTGAATATCCTACACGCCACTTTTCTTAACTTTCTATTCGAATATTGTCAGTCACAAGCAAGTGTAATTTTTTCGGCGATATGACCACGTTCGGCGATGTGATCACAGAAATTTTTCGCCGATATGAACACTTTCGGCGATGTGATCACAGGATATTTTCGGCAATATGACCACGTTCGGCGATGTGATCACAAGACTATTTCGGCGTTCTAACCCCGTTCGGCGATGTGAACAATTCCTAATTGTTCCGCATCGCCGACGTATGGCATTTCTTGCTTCACACTTTTCGGCGTTCTGATCACGTTCGGCGAAATGATCATTGTCATGCATTCGGCGATGTGAACGCTTTCGGCGATTTGAATATTCAAAATATCGTTTCGGCGATCTGAAAATTCGGCGATGTGACCAGGACCCGTTCATCCTCGTTCTTTCTGCTATTTTCTCACGCCTCCCTGAGATCCTGCCGATGCCCTCAGGCCACTTGGATGGTCCGGCGTCTCCTACGTGACCGGAACAAAAGGTCGATCCCGCCGCCCGGACGCCTACTACTTGCCGCTTAACTAAAACTACTGTCCAATAAAGATTTACAAGCCGCTAAGTGCATTTAGGTTTTCCATGATGTGATCTTCCAAGAAACCCAATAGCCAGAAAAGCTGACCCATTACAGGTAGAACACAAAATGCTAATGGAATATAGTGTCCATTAATAACTATGTGGAACGTAAATAACTGTAAAAAGTAATTAACACAATAATTAAAAGTTCCATCTAAATACACTTTTTCACTCTCACACAGAAACTTAAGATTTGTTTCACAAGAAAACACAATAATACATTTTTCGACGTCGGCAACAAGAAGAAAATTTTCTTTCTTAATAGTGATGTACGATGAATTTTACAAAATCTCCAATGTCTCTTCTGCCGTTTTCGGTATATTAGGTTGCATTTTCTTTTTCTGTTTGTAAATGCTATTACGTATATACGAAATGTCCTGCACGGTTAATGTTTCGATATGCTTAACGTGCGTTTTTAAAACTGTGTGAATAATTTTTGAAGGTCTCTCAGAAAGATCCTCTGTAGCCTTCCTTTTCGCGCTATTCTTTACTGAAACAATGAATTGAAAACTTAAAAAATTATGTAGATCATAGGATTATTTATTAATAATTTGAAAATTTGCTGAATGCCAAAATTATTATAGTAATAATATATATTTACCTATTTGCCGGTTCAACAATTTGGGATCCTTAGAATGGCTGTGGTTCAAATCACTGCGGGATATTATTTTACCTGGTCCTACAGTCCATACCTTCGCTTTGCACGTTGTTACAGTGCATCTCCAAAATGATTCATCGTTTTTCAACATCTTTGAAAATGTAAATTTTCCACTATCCAACACCAGCACTTCTTTTCCATGCTCACTTAAATGAAAACTTGGCTCCATGATATAACATGTTGACTTCAACAATTAGTACAGAATACTAACAAAATGCAGTTTTTTCTCCCTTTAAATACCCGAGGATTACAATTTCGCCTATTATTATTGAGTTTTGGGCAATTTGTAATACCCTTAAGTTACTGATAGTTTAAGTGCAAATTATTCTAATCCTAGTGCCTAGTGCGCAATTAACGTACCTGGATGCAGGTATAGTCTATCTCATGTAAGAACTCCTTTCAAGGTCACTTTGAGGTAGCAACGCTTCGTATGAATCAAGATTACTAGTATGGTCAGCGGTTCTAAACATAATGTGATGTGATGTCTCCTGCCTTTACTTGTAAATAAAAGATGCTGTATTTGTAAAACGTATCAATACATAAATAAATTCGGGAAACAAACGTGCACACCGCATTCAGATTTTGATGTTTATTGCTACGTATTATTAGTAATGGAACAAAATTCATTAATACTTGTTGAGAACCGCACGTTTGCTTTCCCCTCGCTGGGATTCTGCAGAATGAAGCTAGAACATGCGCAAGCACAAGCCATCTCGCTGTAACATCATTAGCCCCTGACTAAAAGCTTTGCCTGTTAGGATGCACTAAATTCATGTGCGCAAGACATCCGACCTCTGTCTGAGAAACAGCGCTTAGTGAGCCGCTGACAGAGATGCAAAGATAACAGCACTTGCATGTTGACGCTGCACGCAGAAATTCCATCGGAGTTCTTAGGTGAGATGGACTATACTAAAAGGGTCTTGGTATTAAAGATTTATAGTGCGCAATCGATGCACGCCCGATGTGCCGGATCCGAAGCCTCTAATCTTCCCTTGAGTGTGGTACGGTCCCTGTATAAGAAGGACGTCCACCTTTTCCCTGACTGCAATCTCCCTTAACTCTTTTGTTGCGACCTTCCCTCCCCCTAGATTAATCTGCAGGACCTTGAAGAGTCGTTCCCTTCCGACAACCCCAGGATGACTCCCAGTTTCTTTTTGATATTCTTCATTAAATGAAAGAAACATCCATGAATTTGAGAATGTGGAAAATTCTCGTTAATAGACGCGATAACTGCTTGCTCAAAATCGATAGAAATGGCTTCAGGGTCAAACTCCGGCCAAAGTTCTTTAAGACGCAGGAAAAGTTTGTCATACGTTCCTCTATCCTTGTTGGGCAACAAAGCGTACACTACTGGTAAAACAAATCCATTCCGTTCGGCCAGAATAACATAGATCTGTTGAAACAATGGGGAAGCTTGTCTAAAAGTGCCATCCATAAGAATTGATTTCATATGTTGTGTCCAAGTTGTGTTATTTTGGAGGACAAATATGAGGATTCTGTCGCGATCTTCATTGCCGGTGTCTTTTAGTAGAAACTGCCCAAAATTTCCTGGGGCATATTCATAAGTTTGATATTGCTCAGGAATTTGCAAGTTACCAAGACTTGTACTTGTAGGGGAAGTGCGCCAATATTGTACCACTTAAGCTTATACCCGATTTTATAGAAACCGGGGATAGGCAAAAAAACAAACGACACATGTTCATTGTGACGCCTATTTGTATAACGGCGAAACAAAAATAATTCCTCACACAAAATATCTAATAACGAAATATTAAACAAGGTCCAGGTATCGAAGATAAGGGTTCGACTAACTACAGTCGAAGAAGGGGTGGTTCGATGTAAGCCTAGGCGCCACCTGTTTAAAAAAAACCCTTTTCTCCTTGAAGATAGCTTTCGGTAAACAGGAACCTCCCTGGATGTGAACTTACCTTGTTTGGCAATTTTTAATCTTATCGATCAAGACAAAATAAAACACAATTTTTGACAGAAATCCCAATAAATAATGATCAAACAACCCATTTCATTGATCAATACAAATACAAGTATCGATATGAATAATCAACATCATAACCAAAAATCAAGAACACCCCCAATTATATATGTATGTATATACAATCACATTTAATAATAAATACTATTGAACGGACCACAGTACGTTATTTTCTCTGATTTGAAAAGTTAAATACACAGCAAGCTCAAAATTGACAGGGAAAGCAATAATGCGTAGCTCAGGTTTTTATTTTTAACAAAGAAGTATCAATTCACTTCTAAAATTACTATCAATTGTGTATCGAATTACCGGCTAGCATTCCTATATATTTGAGGCCTCATACATATATTTAATAACTAGATTAGAGGACCAAAAAAAATGAATGGTCTATAAACGCACCGATAAATTAAAACTCACGCAGAATTCCCCCTTTTTAAATTGAATACTTAAATCAGAAATCAAATCGCGTAAACTGTAGACCATCTAACAAGTTTCCAGAATACAAATTATTTTACTATAATTTGAACAAGA
>JABXWE010023804.1:0-13102 GCA_014611495.1 Limonius californicus | reverse complement strand
CTATGTCTGTGGCACTCTAAACGCGCAACACAGGCATAGGAGAGAAGATCGCTACGTCTCGTAAGAGACAAAGCACCCTAAGAAGAAGAATATATACTCGCATAACGGACAGTGAACATATGTTTGGGAGTAACTCTTCCGTACGTTATTAGTTATTAGGAAACAAAGAGATGTGCAATCAATAACCTTCGAACAATAGCTAGCAGTGAAAGAAGAACAATGTGAAACTTTGATACCAAAGTTTATTAGGGTTTCATGTACGTTATTAGTTATTAGGAAACAAAGAGATGTGCAATCAGTAACCTTAGAACAATAGCTAGCTGTGAAACAAGAACAATGTGAAACTTTGATACCAAAGTTTATTAGGGTTTCATGTATACTCGCATAACGGACAGTAAACATCTGTTTGGGAGTACTCTTCCATACGTTATTAGTTATTAGGAAACAAATAGATGTGCAATCAGCAAAGAACAACAGCATGGTGTGAAATAAGAACAATGTGAAAATTTGAAACCAAAATTTATTAGGTTCAAACGCATAATGGCATAACGGTGTCGGCTACGTACTCAACACCCATTGATGCGTAGTTTACTAACTACCCGGTGTTGCAGCAGCGGTGTCTTGCGGTATACATTGCAGACATGCTAACGTTCTGCAATGCCCCACCCGATCCCACCCTATCCCGTAAATTCCTATCCACCTACTGGCATGAGGTGGGCCTGGCGTATCCAGCATCGACCCTCGAGTCAGCTCCATGTCCGATGATGATGATGATGATGATTAGACTTCTTTATAATATAGGGTCACTTAAAAATTCGTTGTCTAAAAATCTCAGCTTTAGGCCAACACACACCTCCAACAAAGATTAGCTCCGAGGAATTACGCAACAAAATATTCAAAGAGAATTTAAGAGTAGAGTTTACTATTGCCTAGAGATCCTTTTATTTTTAATTTGTAATTTTTCCGCAACGGGTCATGGAAAGATGTTTGCTACTATTAAATAGCATTTAGTAAGAGCTTTTCAATGAAGTATCACGAGAGGGGTGTTACCATTTGGAATTGTTTTGTTGGGGTACCTAGAGCCTAAGTCAGGGGTTCCCAACCCGCGCCCGTCGACCAATTTGTGTGTGCCCGCCGCCGTTCGACCACGAAACGAAAGCTCGTCCACGTTAACTTACCAGCATATACAGGGTTTTTCAACGAAAAGTAGCCACCCTCAGTATCTTTTAAAACAATTTTTTAGTTGAAAATCGCCAAGACATGTCAACAAAGACAGCAAAGGGGATATCTTTTTGCCTAAAATCCGGACGTCTGTCATCAACCCCTTAGCCCCCACAGCCACCCCCTCTAAAATTTCAAATGGCACCATACCATGTGTGACACATCGTTGGAAAGCTTATTTCATAAGGAATTCATTCTACTATTTATTTTTTTTATTCGCCTGAAATTAAGACATAAAAGAATTAAAAACTATATTTTGTTTATTTCGATTAAGCTGCTGAATATAGCAGTACGTAGATGCTTTTGTTTCATCTTTTGTTTTTTCATATGTATGTATATATAATACATACAATTTCAACGGACATACAAACTCAGTTAAAAAGTGACTTGGAAATATACGACTCGTTCTCTTTACAATTTGACCAGTCAAGAGATGTAACAAATACAGCACAGTTAGCAGTTATGGTGAGAATAGTATTTAGTAACTTCACTGTAAAAGAAGATCTACTGAAAATATTATCTATGAAAGGAGGAACAACGGGTGAGGATATTTAAAATCATTCAGAACATACGCCACGTCGATAGATATGCCCTTGTATAACCTGTCTGCGATAACCATTGATGGGGTACCAGTAATGGTTGGTAACATCAATGGATTTATTGCCCTCTGCAAGAAAGATCATTAATTTCCTAACTTTATGTTCTACATGTTCTACAAATGTACATCTACATACGTATTATCCACCAGGAAGCTTTGTGCAGTAAAATACTGCCCTTTGGCCCTTTGCGGTTTCTCACAGACATCAAGGAAAAATTGAATTCTTTAAACTTGGAGCTGCAAGAGAAATATCTTGCTAAAATTTAAAGCAAAACTGGTTTTATGGATAGCACATCTGCAGATGGGACCTCTCATGCACTTCCCATTTTTTTGTTGAAGTTGATACAAACTTCAATGTCAATTGTAAAAACTTAATAACCTGCATAAAATAATAAAAAAATTAATTAAACATCCATAAATAATTAAAAAGGAAGATCGTCGTAATATTAAAATGCAAAAATAAAAACTATTAATTACAACAAGAAGCTACAAGAAGAAATTTAACCAAGAAGTGTTTGAGGTTAGAATGTTCAACTTCCACATACAAATCTAATGAACTATAACTGGTGCATTAATAAGGGAGAGACCAATCTACTTACGGTTTCCTATTATTTGGATGCCACTAACAACAATTAACCACTTTTTTTAACAACAACAAGGAAGCTGCCTCAGGATTCCCATCAATGTTGCTTCATTTGAATTCCCCGGGCAGAAGTGCGTTCCTCCAATTTTGAACTCAACGAACATGAGGTAACATTTTCCAATAAAAGGAAAAATTTTAAACAATTTTAAAAGAGTAATAAAATTATAAGTGTTGTTTTATTATATTGATTTTGAATGACAAACTTGAAGTCTATTATGTGTTAAAAGGGAAAGCACGGATAATTTGAAATTAATTTTAGTAACTAAAATTGTAACTTAATGACCATCTTGATTTTTCCCTATGTTTTCTTTGTGTATGTACTTGTTTGTTGCCAGCTACGAAAGTACGACCAATTATAACAGCGGCCTTGAGATCTACAAAATAAGGTTTATGAAATATTTTTGATTTGTGTTGGTTAAACAATGTATGAAGATGTTTATTGTTGATATTCATCTAGAGGAGGATATCTTTTTTTTATTGGTTTAAAGGCAAATTAACGATCAGAACCAATTACAATAAATGTTCTATGAGTTAATGTGATGACATTATTGGCGTGAGGGGGAAATCCATCCATCGATGTTATCCCGTTACAGAAGAGCTAGTCTCCTTTTAGGTCACTGGGCCATTTCTTCATTTTTAATCTTCTTGGTGGGGGATCCTGATGTAGGTTGGATGCAAGAATGGTGGGTGGACTTGTAGTCGCAGAAAGTGTTTGGTATTCCTTTTTGTTCGCTCTTCTTCTACTGTTGTTATATCTAGGTAAGTATGCAGTGTCACGGTGCTGCCATACCACGGAGCATTTACAAGCATTCTTAGGGTCTTAGACTGCACGCGTTGGATTATGTTAACATTGGACTTGCAGGAGCAATCCCAAAGCTCAATGCCATAAGTCCATATGGGCTTTATTATTGCTTTATAGAGCAGGATTTTGTTTTCTAGGGAGAGGCTGGACTTTCTGCCTAGCGACCAGTACATTTTCTTAATTCGCAGGTCAATTTCTTTTCTTTTTTTCAGTATATGAGGCTTCCATGTGAGTCGCCTGTCCAAATGAAGACCTAAATAGCGGGCTTCATTTGCTTGAGGTATAGATATATTGTTCAGGTACACTGATGGGCATTCGGTGCGATTTAGAGTAAAGTTAACGTGAGTGCTCTTTGTTTCGTTTACTTTTATTCGCCATTTGTTTAGCCAGGTCTGTAGGGTAGATAAATGGTTTTGTAATTTTAAGGATGCGGTATGAGGATCGGTATGACTAGAGAGAAGGACTGTGTCATCAGCAAAGGTGCCTATGTATGTATCTGTTGTTGTAGGAACATCTGCAGTACACAATATATATATATATATAGCAGCGGACCAAGGACACTTCCGTGAGGTACTCCAGAGTTGATCGGTCGGAGGTCAGAATACTGTTGGCCATATTTTATTTGGAAGTGTCGATCTCACAAGTACGATCTAAATAGAAGATAGTACTCACTTGGCATAAGATTCTTGATCTTGTGTAGGAGGCCATCATGCCATACTTTATCAAACGCTTGCTTGATACCTATAAATACAGCAGGACAATAGGATTTGGAATCAAAAGCCGCGTTGATAATGTTTACAACCCTATGGCATTGTTGTACCGTAGAATGGTACCTCCTGAATCCAAACTGGTGATCTGGCATACAATTTGCCAATATGTCGTTATCATATAATCTCTTGATTATAAGCTTTTCTAGGAGTTTAGACAATAGGGACAATAATATTCCCAATGCAATACTTGAGCTCATACGGCAGAAGAGGAGGGGAAGATCGAAATGGCACAGGACGCGCAATCCTGTTGATAAAACGATCTGTAATAGACTAGCCAACACCATAAAGAACAAACTAAAATTGTTAAAGCAAGAAATTTTTGAACATTACTTAACTTCACTGTCCCGTGCAGACAACAGTATCTGGAAATTTTCGAAAGCTAATAAAAGACCACAGGTTGTGAATCCACCATTAAGAAAAGCAAATAATGATTGGGCCAGAACAGACCAAGAAAAGGCTTATCGGTTCGCCCAGCACTTTGCTGAAGTCTTCACTCCTTATTCCGATGTGCCCGATGATGAGATACTAGCCTTCCTCCAGGCGCCGCTACAAATATCATTACCCGTCAAAAGCTTCACCTATACTGAAGTGCTTGAAGAAATTCGGCATCTAAACAATAAGAAAGCCCCTGGATATGACTTAATCACGGCTAAGGAGGATATCTTGATTACATTTTAATACTGTTTTATGGCGCCCAATGTAGAAGCTTTAACCAATCACTGTATTTAATTTATTCAACTATCATAGTAATTTATTTGTTGAACAATATTATTTTATTTGAAGAAGACCCAAGTAAGAGCATCACAGCAATATATATATGAGTGTGTGTGTGTGTGTGCGTAGGTTTTGCAATACTTGTGGGGACCTCAAAAGGAATCTAACCCACATTGTGTGGACTTCGCCAATTGTGTGGACATACACGCGTCCACGCAATTTCTATCTGTTTTTAAGCGGTTTTATGGGGTCCCCTTACCCCTGTAATAGCTCTATTTCTGTCGGTCCACACAATATCAGTATTAAGATGGTCTGTGTGAAAACCAAATTTGTACCGTAATTATGTGGACCATATACAGCGCTGCCCTCTACGGTGTTTAGTGATATTATTACTTAATTCGGTTATTGCATCATATTGAGTAGTAGGTGTGTATAACGCGTTCAGTTCTGTGGACTTCTAAACATTTTACTTATTTTAGGTAAGTAGGTACCAATTTTCATCTATTCTATAGTATGCTTGTAAGTATGTTGCGGGGACATAGCTTGAAGAAATGCTATGCCATTTATTTCATGGATTAGTTTTATAGGACTTCTATGAATGTTGCAGCGCAAATCCTATAACGTGATTTGGTTTACTGCACGCTTTTTTGGGAGGCCGCCGCGCCGTTTTTCAAAGGATGTCCTATCCAAAAGATTCATTCGTTGCAGTACGTTCTGTAGAAGGTAGGTACCTCATTATCATTGTAACACTATTAAAGCACTGGACAACAATAAATTTTGTACTTAAAATGTACAGGTATGTTCTAAAGTAATGGCAAGAGAAATAAAAGGAAAAATTACAGGCAACCGCAACCATTTCTTAAAGTACCTACATGTTTGTTTACCGCGATGGGGTTATTTCACAACTATCTTTACGCAAACTTTACGAATGTATTATAATCTGTTCACAAAACTCGTTTACACCGAGTTGGCGTTGGTTTATGCAAATCTTTAGTTTAGGCTGTACCTGCGAATGATCTAGTAACTTTTTTTAATTGTCAAACTAAATATTTAGAGGTTATGTATTTTCCATACGTCAGATGCTAGAAAATACGCATATAAAGTTAATAGAACTTCAAAATCTCAACAGTTTTCCATGAAAATTAATAATGACAATTTTAATTTTAAAATTTTAAATGAGAGCAAATCTGCACCGTGCCGTATCAGAACGTAAAAGTAACAAGGTTTAATTATGGTACCAACTTCCTGAAAATTAAGGTGCGAACGAGTTTTGTGAACAGATAATATAATTTATTGTATGTCCTCATTTTTGGTGCGGCTGATTTGCTGACCACAAAAAATGGCACTGACCGCGCTCTAATTAATTCAGAAAGCTCAAACTTCCACCCACCCCCCTAGCACCCCTTTGTGACCATTTGTAAATTTTAAATAATTTCCGACCGGCGGGGCTCCTTTTTATTAACTCAGAAAGTGGAGACTTCATATTTGTAGTTATCTTACTATACTTCATTGACATATAACCATCTCCACCACCTAGTCCATATCTGTACCCATTTTACGGTAATTTATGAAACTTACAAATTTTAATTTTACAATCTACAACACTAACTACATTAGTAAATTTTTGGATATAATAATGATGGCTTACGAGGTGTATTTTGTTTTCATGATTTCAGTTAGAATCTTGGTAACCGTAAGAGTTAGGAAGTCGATTAGACAGAGAAAGAAGCGACATTTGTGAGATCAATTTACTCACGATATTGCATCCCTCAAAATGTTCTTAGTTTACTAGATATTCCAAGTTTGGAAAATTCTTAATAGCGCTATTAATTGTTATTCAGATTAGAGAAACATTTTAAAGGAAATAGTTGTATAGGACTTTCAGTTTAAGGAGGCGGTAACATTTTTGTTTTTGTTTTACTCTTTATTCTTCCAAGAGTTTTTTCTCTGTTCTCAACCTCAACCATAAATGAAGGTTGTCATACTCATTCTAAAACTTAAAGAGTTGCAGACATTTATTTACTTAAAAACATAAAATAGACATAGTACCTATAAGACAACATCTAGAATGAGATGAATTTGTTGCAGAACCATTTTACATCGCCCAATGTTTAGAAGATATTACTGATGGTCGCTACAATAAGAAATTCAAAATTAAATGGCTAGACAAAGTATCCACAAAAAAGAAAGGAATGGTATTCGCTTTAAGTTATGAAGACAAAATATTTTACAGTAACGTTATTTCTGCAGTATCCGTAACAAAATTTTCACGAATATGGGTTTTGCTTGAGACGGCAGAAATAACTAAAATCTACTCTTATCTATCGGATCCATTTGACGTTGCTGGGTTTGATGAAGATGATAAATATAAATTGAGATCCAATAAAAATGAATTTGATTGTATGAAATCTGAGAGTGCCGTGAAACCAAAAATTAAAAAATTAAAAGCAAAGGCTAAGGTACAGGACGAAACCAGTCATAATTTTTACAACGTTAGAAACGAAACAGAAAGTATAAATAATGGAATACCCTTCAGTTTGCATAATTTAAATATTCATTTTGGTAATTTAGAGAAAATCGAAGGTAATAATATTGCTAAACATTCAAGTCAAGACTCATTAATAAAACCCTTTGGGGAAGAAGTAGCTAATACCGCGGAACTTGAAAACGAAATTCTCGTTGGCCCATGCATTGAGAAAGAGCAGCTGATAAATGCTGAATTAACAATTATGGTTAAAAACCGCAACTCTCATCAAAAAGAATGTGAAAATAGCTTTATTGAGTACGACCAAGAAAATCGAATCACTGACATATGTGATTCTATAAATAACGACAAAATTGGCATTTCAAGTGATGCTAGGAATATACCAAAAGAAAATGATAGCGAGGTAAATATAGATTCGGAAATGATAGTTATCGTTGAAGAAGTTACTGGTAATAATGACGTAAACGTGGGAAGAGATAAGACATATGCTCCACTGAATAACGCCGAAACTGAAATCAGTACCTTGAGTGCCTCTACCAAGATACCGGCTAACAAAAGCATTCACGGAAATCCTAATGAAATTTCTCACGACACCGACAATTTTTATATTGATATTGTTCAACAGGAAAATATGGATAGTGAATCAATAATTCTTAATTTAGCAGACACCATACATATCAATGAACAAGAACTTTCTCAGCTTCAAAGTCCAGAGTTGAAAGACTTCAGTCCATCCGGATCTGAATATATTCCAGCAACTGACTCCTCTGATGACGACTTTGAATATAACAATCTCTTAATTTTTGAAAAACATAAGTCAAGTATGACTCATACAATAGACGCAGATGAAAATATTACACGTGTAAAACCAAACAAGAGGGAAACAAGAAATTCAAGAAAGAGAATCTTCCCTCCCTCATCTGATACGGATTGCCCTTCTACAAGTGCACTTGCGGAAGCAAACCTCAACAAATCAAAACCGAGCTCAAGGAAAAAAACCATCAGTAGAAGAGAAAGACGTTCTTCATCATCGTCGCTAACAGACGATCCTACCGAAACTTTAGATATTTTCGTGAATTGCACCAAAAAAACCGATGATGGTAAACGTGTTTACGATAAACACCATAACTGTTATTTTTGCAATAAATCGGTATGTAAAATTACCAGACACTTGGAAAATGTCCATAGCAACGAAATTGAAGTTGCAAAATTACTGGCACTTAATAGTGGTGATGAAAGAAGGAAGGACGGGTTTCTCTGCATACTTAGAGCAGGAGATTATTTCCATAATTGCGAAGTATTAGCACTAAAAACTGGTGAACTAATTTTAAGTCGCCGACCTAGAAATATTGAACTACAGTGTATTTCTTACAAGAAATACGGCCCTTGTCCGCATTGCTTAGGATTTTTTCTTCTGTCTACCTTATGGCACCACGTCAAATTAAATTGTCCGAAAAAAGAACCTGCTATACCGGATCTCAACCATGATTTACACGGCGCTGTAACAAGAAGGGACATTAGAGGAGAAAGCATTGCACTTTTAGGTAATTCTTTAAACGAATATTCGGGTGATTACATAAGACACATAGTATCTGCATTTAAAGATGACGACATTAGTGACGTTTGTAAAAACGACGAGTTGATAATGAAATATGGCTTACTTTTATATGAAAAGTATAATAGACATCAGTATGAATATATTCGGCAAAGTATGCGACAGTTAGGACGGCTGTTGTTGGCCATTCAGACTGTTAAACTGTCTAAGCAAACACTTCAGGAGAGCCTATTGCCCAAAAATTACGACATTCTCATAATGGCTGTTAAGCATTTGTGCGTATCACAAAGAACTGAAATTCACCAACAAGACTACGGAATACCATCACTCGCTTTGAAATTGGGCCATAGTTTACGGAAATGTGCACTGGTAGCCAGAGGAATCGCTTTAAGAAAAGGCGATTTACACATAGAAAGACAAATGGAGGCGTTTCTAGACCTTATGACAATCGAATGGAACTCTAAAGTATCATCCGCAGCTTTAAGAACATTGCGGCAGAAGAAAATGAATGCGCCCGAGCTACTTCCGTTAACCGACGATTTAATAACATTGAATAAGTACCTGGAATCTATTATGAAAGAACTTACGAAAAGCATTGGGTTCAGTTTTAATCCACAACATTGGGCTAGATTAGCGGCAGCAACCTTGTGTCGAGTCATTTTATTTAACAAACGACGTTCAGGTGAAGCTTCCAGAATGACCATAAATCAATATGCATCCAGGCCAAATTGGAAAGAGCAAAGCACATCTGAACTGAAAGCTAGTTTAAGCCCGATTGAAATTAATTTAGCCAATCGCCTGACTGTTGTCGAAGTTGTTGGGAAGTCTCGTGCTCTTACAAAAGTTCCTATACTACTAACTCTTGACATGAAAAATGCTATTGATAAATTAATAGACACTAGAATTCCAAGTGGTATTTCCAAAAACAATATCTACGTATTTGCAAGAGGTAACCAGTCAGAAAGTTACCTACGAGGCCATGACAGTTTAAGACTTTTCTGTAACGAAGCAAACTTACAAAAACCCCGACTTATTACCAGTACGAAACTTCGGAAATATATTTCAACGGTAGTTCAAATTTTTGATTTAAAGGAAACCGAATACGACTGGCTGGCAAGACATCTTGGACACGATATTCGTGTCCACCGTGAATTTTATAGGCTGCACGAATCAGCGGTGGAACTAACAAAAGTTAGTAGAATCCTTCTGGCTGTGGATAAAGGAGGAGCAGATGCTTTCAGTGGAAAATCCTTGGAAGATATCAATGTTACAGGTGCGTGGTAATATGTGCTACCTAATTTGTAGTTCTTTGCAACAGACCGCCACTTTTCAAATTATTTTTTTCCAAATGAAGGTCTCTCCCGCATGTTTTAATTTAAATTCAATTTGCAACGCAACGGTATTAATGTTTTCGTTTCCTTTATTTAGATTTGCCAGATGTTGAAGATTCCGACGTTAGCAGCGACAGTGACAGTGATGCAGTTAATAATGCAACTGGTACTAGTTCAAACTTATCAATATGTCCTAGTTCCCAAGGTGAGAGCGAGAATTTAAATCAACCGATGATGACACGCAATTCTCAAAGTACGAGTGAGAATGTAAATGTACGAAAAACTAAGAAAAGGATAACAGGTATGATTTTTCGTCTGACTTCATAAATAAACAAAAACTTATAATATTTTGTATTTTAGAAAGAAAGAGTGCCGACACTGAAAAAAAGCAATAGGTACTAATAACAATACTGTACTTGTTATGAGAAATATTGTTAATGTAACTATAATTTATTGTAATTTTTACAAATACCATAACTTCATACTTGTTACTGTAACCACATTAATTTTGTTAACAAAAAAAGATACCAATATTGTTACATTAAAAGAACTATTAGTAGGTACTTTTTGTAACATCCTCATTTTCGTACAATGCCAGTAAGCTAGATTTTAAAAATAGGGAGTTGTAGATTATAGAAATTATTGTTTTGCTAGTGATATCGATTTGATATAGTTGCATTTACAGAAAGTGTGTGGTTGATTTAACCATGCTAAATTTAATTAATTAAATTTTAATTCTTTAGACGCAGGCGCGAAGTGATTATGATAGGAACCCATGGTTATTAATAGATTACGAATTTGATATAGTTGCATTTACAGAAAGTGTGTGGTTGATTTAAACATACTAAATTTGATTATTAAATTTTAGCAATTAAACGCAGACGCGACGTCCTGATAATGCGACCTTAGCGCTATTAATAGATTGAGAATTGTGCAGTTTGCACTTTTAGCCTCCGTTTCATTGTTCTCCACGTTTTCGCGCCTAAATAATTATTATGTTAGTGATTTGGGGTCAGTTACAATTAAAAGTTGAAGTGGTGTGGTATTTGCTGTGGATGATCCGGCTTCTAGAGTGATTGATTGTTAGCCGTTTATTGCGTGTAAGTAACTTTATTTAATATTATTTTTTTAGTTTGGTAGGTGATTTGTCAATTTGTGAAATTCAAATTGTAGTTGTCTGAAGAATGGAAGTTAAAGAAGTTAAAACCATTCTCGAAGAATGGCGACTGTCTCATCTGATCGAATGTTTTGATGGTATTTAATTTTCTATTTATTCATTAACCCTGCGTTGCTCGCGGGATGAGCGCCGCGCTCACCTTCATTAAATGTCGTTTGCAAACGGCACACTTTTGCAAGTACCGATTTGTCCATCTATGTAATCCTTAATATACATATAGAAAACAACATAGTAATGCCCTTTTAACTATTTATTAAACCAACCGACCGAGGGCTGTGTTGGTGGCTGGGCGTGTTAGTAAGCGCAGTGCTCACTCACTGTGCGTGCATTAGTGTTACAAGTTTTACCGGCAGTTGCGTTTTATATTTTTGAGATAATTGAAGGTATTTATTGAACGGCGATTGGTAGTTGGTACTAATTGTTTGAGTGACTGTAAACTTAATTTTGGTCCCCCCAAGTTCTGAAAAAGGACCCTAAAGAAGAATCGCGGCTTTTAAAAATTTTGGAAAAATTAGAAAGAGAGGATGAGATTGCATTGTTCCTTTTTGATAACTACATTTAGAATTTTTGTGTTCCTTTTTAATAATTATATATTTAGTTTTTGTTTGCTTTCCATTTTGGAAATTATTTTTAGAATTTTTTGTGTTACTTTTTAATAATTATATTTAGAATTTTTAAATAATTAATTAACAGGTGATAACTGTAAAATCAAACTGTCTTATTAACAAATCTGGTTTTTGCTTATATTGTATTTTTTTTGTTCAAACAAACATGCAAGGATACTACGTGAGCGGAACGCTCACCCGCGAGCAACTGTGTTACAAATCATAGCGCGAGTAACGCAGGGTTAATTGAAACGATCTGTGAAAGGAAACTGTACTTGTATATTGTCTGGTTTTATTTGATCTTCAATTTTAGAACATGGTATAGATACTGAAGCATTTACTTGCTTAACTGATGAATTGATTAAGGAGCTCATCCCCAAGATCGGAGATAGGGCTAAATTTATAAAAGAATACAATCAGATTTATCGTGCCACAATTAACATTGGTGCTAGTCCGAGCGCTAATGTAGGAGATTTGGATACAGATCACTCTTCATTTTCATTATCTCCCCAATCATTTGCAACTACAGTATCTGCTGGAACATCATCATCATCACATTCGGTTCAGGCTGAATTAGAGGGTAATTTAGATTTTTTGAATGATGAGCCTCTAGGTAAGTGAAATGCATGAAACCAATAAGTTTTTTTAATATCGTTATTGGTAATGTTTTTCAGAGCATGTCCCAACACCATTTAAAAAGCAAAATGCGTTCTGTGTAAAAAAAATAGAAGATTTATATTCGTCTGACGAACCACTTACCTACGATTTCGTAAGTTTTGATGGTCTCACAATATAATTTAGCCCCAGTTTTACACAATGATTTTTTTAGAATATTAAGTCCTTTTTGGAAGGAAGTTTGGAAGGGCGAGAAGTTCTAAGTGCTTCGGGGAGATTCACTGAATCGATACGAAATAAATTAGTCGCCATAATAATTAACAATGAATTGACAAATGCCGGCCCATCAAAAATGTAAAATTTAATTACTATTCTTTCTGAAGCTCAGTTTAATTTGTGTTCATCCAATTTTAGAATTCCCACGGAAAGGTTCAAACAGTTAGCACGCCTAATAAAGCAATTGTTTCCCAAAGAAAATATTGCCACGTACTACACCCCTTACACGTGTGATAGCAAAGGCAAATATAAGAGGTGCGCTCGGGGAAAATTATTTGACAAATACCACAACCGTCGAAGACGCTTAAGA
>JABXWE010023802.1:0-12790 GCA_014611495.1 Limonius californicus | reverse complement strand
CGGTTTTGTCCTTAAATTGCAATCTCTATAGTACATTTCTTTCAATAAATTATGAGAAGGGTTACTTTGTCGACGTAAACAAATTTTACCAAATGTTGAAGCAGTAATTCGATTTCTTCTGGCTTGATGCCAATCTATGTTTTCTCTTTGTCCGACGGTATTTCGTTCTAGGGCAACGGGATCTACAGTGTTTATATCGGTAATGATTTTTATTTTAGAATTTTCGAAATCCTTAGTGTCCAAATCTGCCTTCGCAGCATTTTTACCATAGTCCATATCCTCCTGTTGTATATTTGCCCCTGCTTGTCTTTTACTTTTCTTCTTATAATTTTTCCTTTTCTGTCGTCTTTCACAAAACGTATTTAGATAATGTTTATTAAAATTTGTTGATAATTTGTGAAATGCAGTACCAGAATTATACGATAGCCCAGCACCTATGCATCGTGTCCTATACGTTCCCCTTCTAATCAAATTAGTTCTTTTTCCACCAGTAAATTTTGCCACAATAGACATATACCTTTCAGCGTAATTTGTGGTAACATTCTGACTCAGCCTGTCTGCTTTTCGGACAACATTATCACATATTTTTATGAGTTCGCCGAAAACGTTCGCCGATTCCAATAAAGCTACGAAATTTTCTGGCAGAACAGTTTGTTTCGTACATACTGCTTTTCTACATGTATGGTGATCTCCAAAAATGTGTTTCGCGGAATTCCTTAAATCTAATCTTAAATTATTAATATCGGGTGTTCGCGCGAGAATAGTTCTCACTAGTGCACTGAAACTAGCGATTTTAGATTTAATAATATTTCGAGCGGCAACGTCGTATCGAGTATTTTTAACTAATTTATATAAATGAGAAGTGAAAGCTCTTGTGGTATGGTTAGCGCACTCTAACTTTATCACATAACGCCCATAAGTGACATTTTGTAAAATTCTCGCATAAACACTGGAATCACCGTCACCAATTACATATTTATACCTAATACCATAATCAGCTTCGCTACTATTAAATCCGTCTACAATAATGGTTTGTTCCATTCCTGTTGATAACCCCGTATAATTTTTGTAACAATAGTGGTCCGCTTTATTTGTAGCACAAACATAGCAGAATTTATTTTTTATGCCTATATACAACAATTTTTTAGTAAATTTCCCTATTATGCATGCTACTCCAGACAACGAAGAAAAACTATGCCCATAGGACCTTTTCGCCCAACCACCATCTACAATTACTGAAATATAAGGGAATCCTTGTTCTACACGACCTTCCTCAATGGCTATTGTTTTCTCCTGCATAGCATTTTCATGCATCTGTTGTAACAGCAATTGTTCCCAATTCGTTGATAGCTTCTGTTCTTCTTTAGAGTATGTTTTCTTCGTCATGATTGGAACATCGAGAATGGAAAACAGTTCCTCAGTTTGAGCATATCCGGCACCTACTGACGAAACTCCCCAAACCAACGAACGATTTATATCATTATTAGAATTTTGTGTTTTTAATTCGATTTTTCTGTCACACACATGGCAATGATAATTTAAATGTGATGCTAATCCAGCTCTGGTTTCGCCAATGAAATTCATTTTGCCCATTGTGCAAGATAAATCGTGGATCGACAATTTCTGAACTTGCTCTATAAAATAAGCGATATTCACAATTCGATTTCCAGAAAGCACTGGTTTATCGATAATTGGCTCGATGGGTTCGATTTCCATACATAAATCAGGAAGATCTACTTCTGGTAGGCTGCAAAATTTTTTTTGTAGAGTTAGTAGTCTCATAGCCAGCAAAATGTGGAATTATCAAATAGTCAATTGATCAGTATTAAAATACTTAGTCCAATATTTAAAAAAGAGAGTTTGTGAGTAATACTTACTTGTCAAAATATTCAAGATGAGCATCTTCTGGTACATAACTATCCGAATTTTCTATGGATCGTAAAATTCGCATACGATTATGAAAAGCTTTTCTAGCTTTTGCAGCTTTACTTCGTTTTTTAGCGGTACCCGTACTGCGCATTGTAATTCTTGCAATAGTTAAAACACTTTACTGTACAAAACTAAACAATGAACTAAATTGCGCAGCGGCTGCAGAAGAACATTCTCTTAGTCACCACTTCAAAATTTTCAAACTTGTTTTCAAGTAAGGCTTAAGATTTTATCTGTGTAATCCGACAAGACTTTACTGATACCTGCATAATGAGGGTGTCATGAAGGGAAAGTATTTGTTTGTAATAGTTAAATGGGTGGCCTAACTGCAAGGCTTTTAAACAAATACTACTATTGTGCCATCTATGTCTTTGTTCATGCAATTCTAGGGGTACCTGGTCCTTAAGTCGCCTGCGCTTCACATAGCAACGCACTTGATTTAATATGGAACCTAAGGAGATTGTATACAGGCATACTAGACCTCCTTCGTGGTAATATTCTAATTTTAATGTGCTGCTAACGCGCAAAACTTCATACCCGGACTATAAGTTCAACCAAATCAACCTGTTTATTATGAACAAAATCCACAGTATACATGCCAGGGACGTATCCCCCATTTACGCAACATATGGCTCCGATAGTACAAAATTCATATCCGTCTATCCCACAATCACAACCTATATATTTATCTCAACAATTAAATCAAAGCCAAGAATACACGCAACAAGACGCATCACAGTCAAACTTCGAACAATGGCGAGAAATAAGAATCAAAAAGAGACTTAGAAGCCCGGAAGAAAATACTCGGAGTAAAAGACAAACAACCCTCGGTGAGTGTTGGTTAAACACCTGTGTCCCAACCAAAAATAAATATGAAGGATTGGAAACCGAGAACAAGGGAGAAACCGAAAATGCTAACGCACGTCCATCAATCTTCGTATCGGGAGTAAAACATTGCAATCCGCTCACTAACCTACTAGACAAAATAGCTGAAAATAATTATACCAAAAGGCGACCGGCAGCGAGGAAGTTAAAATATAACCCAAAACTGATATAACTTATACTACCATAATAAAGGCCTTAAAGGAAAAAAGCACAGACTTTCTACACGTACAAACCGAAAGTCGAGAGGAACTTCCGCGTAGTACTAAAAGGACTGCACCCATCAATAGAAGTAGAAGAATTAAAGCAAGAGTTGTTTCAAAAGAACACGTCGTAACAAATGTATGGAATATCAAGCAATATTAAACAAAAAAACCATTACCTATGTTTTTCATTGATTTAAAGACAAAAGAAAACAACACGGAAATATACAAGCTTCAACTTTTCACGAACTCGGTAGTAAAATTTGAGTCACCACGTGCTAAAAGAGAAATTCCGCAATGTAGCAGATGTCAGAAATTTAATCATACAAAAAATTTCTGCAATAAAATACGGCGCTGTGTAAAATGTGCAGAACCTCATCTCACTAGTACATGCCCTAGAAAAACTAAAGACAATAGCGTTAAATGCGTAAATTGCGGTGGCAATCATCCAGCAAATTATAGAGGCCGCATCTTGTACAAAGGCACTGCTTTTCAATCTCAAGAATCAAGCTATGCAAGATTATTTATGTAGTCTATCAGCCAACGAAGCTAGTGATTATGGACTCTGGAAGGCAACCAGGAAAATGAAGCGCCCACAGCAATCAATACCGCCAATCAAGGACAACAATGGAAAATGGTGCAGAAATGACAAAGAAAAAGCCGATGCGTTCGCAGAACACTTATCAAAGGTATTTACACCACATCCTGATGAAGAAAATACAGAGGAAAGAAATGAAATATTGAGCTTTCCGGAAACACCGTTTCAAATGGACTGACCGATCCGGAAATTCAAACTCAAGGAAGTGAAGAGAGTCATCTTAAAAGAAATTAATCCAAAGAAGGCACCGGACGATGACCTAATTACAGGAAAGGTTCTCCAAGAAACAACAAATAATGGCCAAAAAATGATTATGATGATATTCAACGCAGTATTGAAGTTGGAATATTTTCCCAACCTATGGAAGGTTGCGCAAATTATCCTGGTACCTAATCGTGGCAAAAACCCAAATGAAATTACATCATACAGATCTAATAGTCCTACCCTTACTATCCAAGGTAGGTACTAGAAAAACTACTCTTAAAAAGACTCAAACCAATACTAGAAGGAAAGAAGCTAATTCATAAACATAAGTTTGGCTTCCATAACAAGCATGGCACAATTGAAGAGGTGCATAGGATAGTTAACCAAATAAACAAAGATCTAGAAGACAAACGGTACTGTTCCGCCGTGTTTCTCGACATTAGCCAGACATTTGATAAGGTCTGGCACCACGGCTTGTGTTATAAACTGAAACAAAACCTGCCACACCATTACTATCAAATCCTACCTCAATAATAGACAGTTCCTAGTCAAACACCAAAGTGAATACACCAAGCTAAACATTATCCAAGCTGGAGTACCCCAGGGAAGTGTCTTGGGCCCTGTACAAGGAAAACCACAGTGGCGACATTCGCGGATGATACGGCAGTCCTGGCTTCCCACACAAATCCAATATCTGCTTCTAGAAATCTACAAGGCAACATCGATGAATTCAAACATGGCTAAAAACCTGGAATATCAAAGCAAACGAAGGTACATACACACCCGTAACCTTCACTATGAGGAGAGGTTCTTGTCCACCGGTAACACTAAATGGAACACCGGTGTAACGAGCCCAAAATGTTGTCCAGTGAATAATTTGGTTTTAATTACCAAGTCCACAAAGTTTCAACATTTTGAAGATAAGGGCTTCAATAACATACATCTGTAACCACCGTGACGTAAAATGTTCCAGAACGAGCGTCCCTTTCCCCGGCAGAGAGGGGAGCACGCATGACGGAAGTGGAGAAGTGCTTCGTATAAAACCGCCCGCGCAACCATTTGAATTATCTTTATTTCCTGGCTCTTGATTCCATCAAAAGTCAGAAAATATACCGCCGTCTTCTTTAAGAGTATTCTTAAAGATTCCAGTGTTTAAAAATCCGTTCCTGTAAATAACCAATAACCAGCCTAGTAGAAATCCGTTTAATAATTCCTGATAATTACCTAAAAGTGAATTCATACTTTTCCAGTGTTTTGCCGTTGTATTCACGATTTTAATTATTTTTGATTTTCCAGTGACCGAGTCCGAAGCGAAGCGATCCAGTGCCCGGCGATCGTAGGTGGCCGTTTGGGGTCGATTCATACAAACGTACCGCTGTTCGAAAACGTTGGATTGCCAGGACATTTTTAACAGTAAAGTTGGTAGATCTAAACATTTAACTTGCTTTGCTCGTTTATTGGAGTGCCCTGTAGTACGTTTTCCCTGTACAGACATGTTTATTAGTTGTTCTCCGGTGTTTGAATCGAAGAACAGCAATAAATAATTCTGTAAAAGGTTATTATAGTTGAGAGAATCAGTGTTCGAATTGATGCCGTACCTCAGCTGTAATAACCCCTGTTATTGATTGAACACCCTGTACAAGGTTTGTCTTGATTCGTGGAGCAATTTCACGAAACGCCAAATTCTTGTAAGTCCCATTAGTGAATTTTGAATTGATTTGGAGCATTTTAAACAATTCAAAGCGATCCACAGATTCTATCGCGGAGTATTTTGCGAAAACCTGTGGGGAAAAATTAAGTCCTTTTCTTCTTAGAAAGACTGGAGAAATTTTAGTCAGCTAATTAGAGAATTATCCGTGTATCCGAAATTTTCAATATAAAAGCCAGATTATTATAATAGTAATAAACAGAGCGAAGCAAGGTTGAATTTATTTGTGCTAAACTGCGCTGTTACGAATCGCGTAGATTGAGTGAATTCCAGGAACAATGATTTACTGATAAATCACCTGTTTGAATTTCGATTAACGTAAAGTTTTGCATTCATACAGCAGATTGTTCATTCTGTAAGCTACTTGCGAGTTGCGACGATCGAAGCATTGTGGAACCTTGCCCGGAACCGGCCGCTGTTGAGTTCATTAAAGTACATATTCCTACGCTGTAAAGGGTGTAATTCACGATCACTAATCCCGTATTCCGTTGATCCAAATACAAGGGAATTTCGTTTCCGTTGGCCATAGTAAATTATATTAATTGGAGTGTTTGTGTTGATCGCATACAGGTGTCCGTGTAGGCCATCTTGTGCACCGCAGGTCACGCGACCTATCACGACCAGCTGTCAGCAGTTCCAGTGACCCGGAAGGAACGAATCACTGCAACTACCCCGAAGCCCAGTGGCGTATCCAGGATTTGCTGGATTGGTCACACCCAGTGGCGTACCCAGGATTTATTTGATTTGTTATATATACTAGAATTGCTTTTATTTATTTCATAAATATTCTGTACATATTGGTAAACCAGTTTAATAAAAATTTATTGTTTTTCAAGCCTACTCGTATAATTGAATTCTGGACAACTCCAAAGTCTACCCAGGTAAACAAATTTTGAAACGTTCGCGTCTCGTATGAGCAGCGGGCCGCAACGTTACACCGGTGCCACAGAAAGATGAAGCCAAATACATAAGACTGCAGTTGGGCCGAAGAATGACATGGCGAAAGCACATATTCACCAAAAGAAGACAACTTGGTCTCAAACTTCGCCAAATGTATTGGATGATTGGTCGTAAATCACAACTTTCATTGGAGAGCAAACTTGGTTCAGTTTTCGATATATGACCAAAGAGTATATAATGGGGAAGAGACTTAGAGCTAGGATATTTCTGTACCTTGGAAGAAAAAGGGCCAATCTCCAAAATTGCCATTTTTGAGTTATATACGTAGTTGTATTTGTCCTTTCAAATATTTTATGTAGAAAAAAGGCCAATCTCCTCTAGTGTGTAGTTTTTGAAATGCAACCTGTTACACACGGCCAATGTCTCCTATACTTTAATTTAAAAAAGGCCAATGTTTAACATTGGCCCTTTGTTTGACTGCCAATGCCCAGATAATTTGGAGATTGGCCATTTTACTAGCTACCTACGCCTTGCATCTTATTGAACATCAGTTCTATTTTTACACGTGGTCATGCACAGTCACGGCATTGTACTTAACCTTAAATTTTAATTAAACATTCAATAATACGTGACAGTGACAGTGAAGTGCGGTTAATTACGTGTTTTTAAGTTTTATTCAATAATGCATAACTCAAGAACTCAGAAAATATTGGCAATGGTCAATAGTAACGAAGCAGATAGTAATGAATCTGCGGCCCTGGAAGTGATTTTTTCAGTAAACGAGCTCACGCCGCTAACACCAATTGAAACTGTAAGTACCTACCTCTAACTATTTTAAAAGTACGACAATAGAAAATATCAATTTCATATGCAACAATCCATTTTAAAATATTTCATTGTACAGAATCTTGTAAATAATTACCAGACGACAACAACACAAAATGCAACATATGAAGAATTATTACCACCTGTCGAAACCTGTTCATTTGTGTCTGATTATGATCATGCTGACGTTAATGTAACTAAGAAGTTCAATACAAATAATACAATATTAATTAAACATCGAGAATTTCATGTGAATACTGCAAGTACTATGAATAATTTTGTAGTAGAGAACCCTGAAGAAGATAACGTTATGTTAGCTGAAAGTGTCAACTGCTATCTACCTGTAGAATTTCCAGTGAGTGTTGAATCCAAAGTATTGGAGACGCTTGATGCCTACTAACGAAAAATGATTTTGTTTTGCCGTTGCCGTTGGAATTTTGACGTTGGTTTAATTTTACTACAATTTTGTGTATTTTTTTAACTGTCATAGTGCACCCTTTTGTATTGTCCTGTGTTTTTTGAAACATTTTCAATTTACGAATATACTGTAGAAAGAATCTGCGACGGGTCGTTGGAAAAATCATACAGCAAGGGACACAACATTTGGCGACCGTGACAGGACGTGCGTGAGTTTGGATATTGCAGAAGAACAGTTCGCGCGGCCGTATTTTCTCCGCGGAACGTACTTTTGGTATCAAGCGACGCAACAATGGAAGAATGAAAGAAGAATCGTTCAACCCATCGGCGAGCTTTCAGTCGTGTTGCTAACGAATTGGAGACTCTGTTCCAAGATGATACTAGGAATGTGATAGAGATGGAATCCAAGTTCGACTTATTGCAACAGAAAGAAGAATCTTTAAGACGCCTTGATGAATTGGTGTATACCGGGATGCTAGAAACAGATGCTTCGGAAGACGCGCTTGACCGTGAAATGGAAGCATGTGATGAATACACCGCCAAATACACCAAATTGAGAGCAATGTGTAGACGCATCAAGGAACCGGGCTCTGCGATTTCAAGTGAACCCAATCAAAGTATAAACAACACACGTAAGTATAAACTACCCCAAATCGAGTTCAAGAAATTTGGAGGAAATGTACGTGAGTGGCTGACGTTCTGGAGCCAATTCAGGAAGATTAATGAAGACGAAAACATTCCTCCTGAAGACAAATTTCAATATTTGCTACTAGCTATTACTCCAGGTACGCGCGCGAGAGAATTAGTGGAAAGTTACCCGCCGACCGCGTAGAATTATTGTAAGGCTATTGAAAGTCTCAAAGCACGATTTGGAAGAGAGGATCTGCTAGTTGAGGTGTATGGGCGTGAGTTATTAAAGCTGGTTGTCCATAATGCTCTTTCAAATCATGCGACCTGTGACCTAACGAGTTTGTATGACAAAATAGAGACCCAATTACGTTCGTTAGAAACTCTGGGTATAACAACGGATACGTGCGCGGCAATGTTATATCCGCTCGTTGAGCTGTTTACCCGAAGAGTTATTGCGCGTATGGCAACGATCGACAGACTTTACTAGCAAACTGAACGTTTCACCGAGAAACCGTTTGAGTAAATTAATGCTCTTCAGGAAAACGGAAGCGGAGAGAGAAGAGCGTATCGCGTTGGCCATTGAAGGTTTTGGGTTAGGATCTAGTGAAAAACTTAAGAAGATTAAAACAAAGCCAACAGAAACTGGTTTGCCAACGGCTTCGGGACTTTTGAACTGCGAAAACCAAAAATGCGTGTTTTGTAAGGGTACTCATTATGCGGAAGAATGTTATAAAGCCCAAAACATGAAGTTCGAACAAAAGCGAAAGGTGCTCATGGACAAAAGAGCTTCAATCGGTGCGCGGTGTTATTCTCAAGCTCGGGAAACATTTGGCGAAGATTGACAGATAAATTTAGATTGCGAATTAAAAAATTTTTTTTGGCTGCCTTATTCTCATTTGTCTTTTCCATTACCTGTGTCGTCATCGGTATCTGGATACTTAGTAATTGTGCTAGTTTTTTGGGACAGTGTTAGGCGAAAGAACAAGCTCTCCCTTTTCGTCGTTCCATACATATTCGTGTCTATTGATTGTTAGCTTTTTATAGCCTATTTTTACTTCACTGCCAGCAGTTTTTTCTTCCTTTGCGGCTTCTCTGATCTTTTTTTGAATTAGCAGTTCTTTGTTTGTTAGGTCATTTTTAATATAGATGTTCTTACCTTTGAGTTTATTTTTATTTGCCATTATCTCCTTTTTTGTCCCCATGATAATATTTTTGCAACGACGATTTGTTTCTGTTGATTTTTTCTTATTTTAAAAGCATCCGTTACGGTCGCAGTGTCGTCTAGCTCCTTTTTGATCATGATTTCCACATTTTGTTCTAATTTCATGCCGTCTGTTTCTTGAATCCCTTTTATTATTATGTTTTTTCTTTTTTTTCTCTTTCCTGCGACTCTATTGCTTTTTCTAGCACCGTTACTCTATTACATAGTTCCTGCCTTTCTGATTTCCATTCATTTTCTTTCCTTATCATTTCTTCTTGCAGCTTCTGTATGTCCTTTTTGTTTTCCTCGAAACCATCCCGCATTTCTGCTCTCATGTTTTGGATTTCCTTCAAAATTATTTTATCCATATCTTCTTGGCTGTTTTCTTTTAGTGACTCCTCAGTTTCTGTGTTCTGGCTGTGTTGCCTTGCCTTATCTGTGCTTTCTGAACCTTTGGGTGGGGTTCTAGCAATTGTCTTACTTTTCTTAAACGGATCAAATTGTTGTGTGCTTATTTCTGTTCCGCTTTGTATTGATTACCTCCCTTTTCCTTTTATAATACTTCGCTATTGATGTAGTGCTATGGGCTCTGGTTCTTGTTTTTCTATTTTATCGCTCATCAGTGCCTTCAGGTATTAATTTATATTGTATGCTGTATTTACGCTTAACGGCAGCGCGCAACACCTCGCGTGTATGGATTGCTTTAGCGTTAGCTCGTATCGCATCTATTTAAAATGCACGAATTCCGTACGTGCCGCGATTATTTGCCTTACGGCATAGGCAAATAAACGGTGTTTATCTAATTTTGACACATAAAGTGACACTTTTCAAAACTGTCTGACGTTAGGTAACGCTTTACTTTTCGTAACTAGTTACGTAGTGAAAAATATTTCGTAACCAGTGATGAAAAATTCATTTCTCTACGACTATAATATAATGTATTCGTTACATATACCTTTTTAGTTGACGAATGATAGATATTCTCCATTGCCCTTGGATTCTGTAAAAAACGGTGGGATAATGAATCAGAATCCAATGGGCGTGGCATGTTAGCGCTTGGATCTCCCACTTGTTTTTGAAGTAACTGTCAAAAACAGTTTTAAATTTTCGTATTCGTAAAAACAGTAAGAACTAGGTATGAATAATTCAGACAGTGAAAACGCTGAGATGTGTTTGCCACTAGAAATAACGGAAACCGCGAAAACGACGTGTAATTTACTGCCGAGGAAATCGCAGAAACAGTACACGCGGCATAAAATCGTTGTGGCTAGTGAACCGATATATGTACATTCATCTAAAGCAAAATTTTTATAATACTGATTCAGACCAAAAATTGTAACTTTCTATGAAATAGTCGTAGAGAAAGTATAGTCTCCTACTCGTGTAGAATAGCTATTATTCACTCAGATGATTCTATCACTCGCCTTCGGCTCGTGACAGAATTTTCATCCTCGTGAATAATAGCTGTCATTCTACACTCGTTGAAGAATATACTATTCATCACCAGTTAATAGCATGGAAACTGTCATTATTAATTTAATACGACTTATGTCGTATGGCGTTTCTAAAGAAATTATTTATGACGTTTAATGACAGATCAACTGAAAACTTATAAAACTATGTTTTGGTCAAAATTAGATAAAATCTTGTATGCAACACGTTATGAAATGTTATTTTGTGTAACTCATGTCATTTTGCAGAATCTCGCTCGCTACGCTCGCTCGTCCTGCAAATATTCCATTTCGTTACACAAAATAACCCTTTTCATAACTAGTTACATAAATAGCTATTATTACCCTATGTTTACAGACAACGTGCTTGTTTGGGGAAGCAAGGGTTTTACCCTGTATTGGTTCCTCTCGCGGTTTTAATTTATTTACCACTGTAGTTCTACAATTTGTTGGTCCTGTTTATACACTTTTTACAATTTCGCACGCACTTTTATGCCACCAAAAACGTTCTTTACACTCGGCAATTTACTTTACGTCACTCCGCTAATCGTACCTCAACACTCCCAATTTTAACTATTACCCCATTAAATAAACAATAAGTCGCATTCATTGACATGCTAGCTCAGATTAGATTTCCACCAAAACTTAGGTTAAAGAGAACCAGTTGCGTCATTCATACTCATTTGCTGGAGTTACTTAATTTTCGGAAATAAACAAAGTTGCATCTTATGTGTAACGTTTTATTAAACTTTTGAAATGCTTAAAATTACTTGGGTAAACCCTTCTTAATTAACTTTTCTAATTTCTTAATTCTTCCTGCTTCTTGATCTGATCCGTCTTCCTCTAATGGTTCTTTTTCGGTACCTGGTTTTCGTGTACGGAACAGCTCTATCAAAACTGCCTGTTCTTGTTTCTTCACGCTTTTCATTTCGAGTATTTTGGAAAACTCTGTCAGTTGACATTCTGGTAAGAGCTTCATGTACTGCTCCAAGAACGCTTTTGCTGGTTCGATGGGCGTCATGACCACCTTTAAGATCATCTCTGCCTTCGTCATGCCTTTAATGACCACTTTAGTGTAAGCAGCCGGGGCCTGCCGGTTAATTTGCGATGAAATAGATGGTAAATTCAGCAAGACGGTTTTCAGCATGTGGGTGTCCAGAAGAAGCTGCTCGGCACCCTCCGTGTTTATCGGCTTGCACTTGTAAATGTTGTTGGTGAATTTAGGAATGAAAGAACTCGCAAATTTAATGCAAAACTGGGTGAAGTACTTGCGGGAGTGGGCTAGGTGATCACGAATCACCGGGACTGTGGTTTTAAAATGGGTTGTTACGGCGGAAATATATGCACTTTGGTCTCCGACACTGTCGATGCTTTGCCACTGTATCTAAAAAGTTTTAAAACAGATAGGGTTATTTTTGTTCAAACTTATAAACTGTAGTACAACATACTTTACTCATTGCAGTTAAGGCTGGCTCACACGAATTTTCCAAATCCTGAACTAGGATTTGTATACAATTTGATATTACACTGCAACAAATAAACAACATTATTATCGCTAGATTATATTCTTTTTATAAATTTCTTATGACTTTTTCTCGGGTAGTCAAAATGGCGATTGGAAACTACAAGAAATAAAATTTGCGTTATGTTTACAAACTACAGGAAAGTACAGGGTGCGGCAGAAAACATCCCGAATTTCGCTCAGCCGTTGGTTTGGCGCTAGTGAAATGGGGGGGGGGGGAGATCTTTCGACAGCATATACCCAAATACTTTAATATATTAATACAGGAAACTCATATAAGTTTAGCATGATGAAATGCGAGACATTGATAGTGGCGTCAT
>JABXWE010023800.1:0-13391 GCA_014611495.1 Limonius californicus | reverse complement strand
GACTTTTCACTTTGGAAAGCACTTACTTCATATTTTGAAGGTTTAAAGATGATTGATGTCCACTATGGACTGTTGACTTCGATAGTCAGGATCCTCGATGGATTGATGATTTCTGGAACCAGCGTTGTGATTACAGATGTTGCAACTGCACGATAGAGCCTTCGACGATTTTTGTTCTCCGGTCTCTAATGCGAACGATTTTTTGATTTTTGGGCTAAGTATTAAAATACACAAAAGAACAAGAGATTTATTAGTGTTCTTTTTCCCAAAATCCGTACGACTGCGCCAGTTTCAATGCGTAGGTTGAAACAATTTAAAAAAATTTATTTAACTTATTATTTTACAATGTAGTTTACACATTGGAATCTACTTACGGACTAATTCTAGAATTGCATGTTACATTTAAAGTAAATTATGATTATTAAGCAAGCACATGAATAGATAAGAAAGTCTCGCGGACGCAGCGTCCGTGGGCGTACATGATAAGATAGTGTAGGGTAACGTAACTCGTATATTATAATATAAACTAGCATTTCTTTTGAGTATGAAAACAAAAGACCAGATTTTATTATTTCTACGAAATATGACACGTGGTGATCATTACGCATTATAACCCCTTGTTTGAACTCCCGACCTTCCGCACCGGAGTCCAGTACTTTAACCACTGAACCAAGTTGGTGCGTACGAAATAAGAAATATCACTATGAAATTCTTCTTATGAATATTTTTATAATTTGTATTACAATATAATTAAGTACACAGCTAAGACAAAGTCATCGCTGTTTTGAATTTTCGAATTTCATAGCAAATACATAAAATAAGAGCTGTTGCTTGTAAATATTTAGAAATTCTGGAAGCATTTAGTAATACTAACCTTTAAAAATATATATTAAATATCACGATTTTTCGTTTTGTGTTACGAGGTGTGTTCAATTGAAACCCATGTTTGCTCTATAAAAAATTTATTCAAATAATTACCATCACAGTTAAGGCACCTATCCCATTGTTTTACCAACCGACCAGCTCATAGAATTCTTGTGGCTGCTGATTGAAGAAGTCTTCCACATCTATCTGTACTTCTGCATCAGACTCACAATGCCGATCTTTTAACGCCTTTTTCAGCGGTCCAAAAATATGGAAATCGCAAGGCGATAGCTCCGGGCTATAGGGTGGATGCTCTAAAACCCTCTATTTCTTTCGTTTGATGAAGCTTGTTCAAAGTTTCATTGTACAGATTTGCGTTGACATTTACTCCAGGTTCCTTAAACTCTATCAACAAGGGTCTTTCATGGCCGAAAAAAAATGTTAACATCACCTTGTCTGCAGAAGGTTGTGCTTTAAACTTCTTCGGTGGTGGTGAACTTGAATGTTTCCAATGCATCGACGATAACTTACTGGATGACTCGCAGTAATGGCACCATCATGGCATCACCATTTTGCCTATAGGCTATGAGGTGTTGCAGAGATAAGCCCATTCGCAAGCATCTTTGTTCATTAGACAAGAGACGAGGAATCCATTGCGAACAAACTTTGCTGTCACCCAGATTACGAACAATAGTGTGGACACATCCTACACTCGCATCAATAATTTCTGAAATTTCTCTAATTGAAATTCGACGATTTTCTCTAATACGGTCTTCCATACATGCCATATTGTTTTCTGTTAATGCAGTGCACGTGCACCTGGTCGAGGCACATCCATAGTCCCCTTTTTTCCATTCTTAAATTTTCGGCACCATTCCTGCACAGTTGGGTACGCAATACATGCATTTCCATACACTGCTTGCATTCGCGTATGAATCTGCAATGGTCCTCAACGCAAAAATATTGTAGGACCGCCCGCTGATCAAACTTGGACGGATTTTCAACAACAAACTCCATTTCAAAATCGAAGTTTTAAAAGTATAAAGCAAATTCAAACGCCAGAAACGTATTAATGTGTTGCTTACAAACACTACTAACATTGACAAACGTCATTTGAATTATTGCATTAAATGCAATAATTCAAATTTTGTTTTCAAGGTTAAGTTGATCAAAGATGGGTTTCAGTTGAATAAGCCTCGTAGAATCAACTAAGAGTTCTAACACAACAAAAAATATACTGTGCGTTCTAAAACAAAGTGGTGTAGCTTGTAACTCTTTTTGTGCTTTATCAAAAAAATGTGTTAATCTATGGTTAAAACTACATTTTTTACAAATTTACCCATCAAACGCCATCCTGCTACTCCCGGAAATGACTGAAAACGTTTTAAACATTATAGATCGAATCTGCCATTAATTCAGTTATAGTAACGAAAAGAAATGTGGCATAAAACTTAAATAACAAATTGTCACAACTCCCAGGTTGCCGGCCTCGGTGGTCTAGTGGTTAGCCCATTTGCCTTTAGATCCAAAGGACGCGGGGTCGAACCTGGCCGAGGTCGGTGAGATTTTTCTAGCGGGGAAACATCTGAAAGTGCGCCTTCAGTCGGACAAGAAGTAAAGCCGTAGGTCCCGTGCGACACATTAAAAATCACTACTGGAATTGGATTTACCCCAGATAGGCAAAATTCTTTGTTAGGGTGAACAATGAGCCAATGATGACTGCAGTGCTTAGGGATGCTTGGAAAACCGCGTCCTAGATCTCGCTCTTTGAAATCAACAATCATCACACCTCAGATTTATTCTTACCGCTTTCCTAACAAATTTATAGAGTCTAATAATTACAGGTCTTGAAAGAACTTGTATAGAGTCCATCAAGATTTATCAAGCATTTCAAGCGCCAACATGTAACAGGTGCAAAGTACATTAAGAAACTTATAGAATAACCGTGATCCTAGGAATGTAACTTTACGCATTCAGAAGTAAATATTAGTTGTTTTAGAATTTAAACAACTGTAGTATAACTGAACTATACTTTAATAACTATCAAATGCATAGTAAATGTTATAAAATATACGGCTTACGTAAAAACACACGTTTTGGTTTCCAGCCAACTTTTATCGAAAATTTTGTGGATTATAAAAATAGATATAATCTATGTAAAATATACGCTTCTCCGTATAAAGCTTGTTTTGGATGCGCTATCCGACTTAGGGAACAGGAAATTAAACAAATATGCAAATATACTTTCTCTTTTCCCATTGAGTATATACAAAATCAGCAGAAATTTGACAGACCTTACTACAACACACTGTATACAGGGTGTTCCACGACGTGAGGTCACTACTTCGTGTACGTAATCTTTAGATCAAATGTAGTTAAAATTTCTAATAAAGTTATGCCCTAAAGTAAACCGTTTTCAAAATATAGAGTGTTAAATTATTATTTATTAAATAATTACAATTTCAGAAAAGCCAATATTTATTTTTATGTGTCCTAAGTATGACGTGAGGTCACTACTTCACCTACGTGCAGGAGAAGTGAAAAGAAAAGAAAACTAAAGAGTGGTCATTTTCTCTAAATCGACTATTAAAGAAGTTATGGCCTGTTTTAGTTAAATACTGATGCAGCCGAAACAATAATAGTTATTTATTATACGAGCGGATTAAATGAATGTTTAATGAGCGATATGTTTAACCGCGCAAGCGCCGCAGCCGCGAGCGCGTTAATATCGCAAGTTAAACATTCATTTAATCCGCGAGTGTAATACAACGTTTTATTCAATTTTGCCTGATATAATAAGTCCAATTCTGAAGAGAAAATTTTAAGGAAAGTCATCAAATAGGCGAATTTTAGGATTATCACGACAAGATCACAACTTCTGTGCCCCGTTACCTTGACAACGACGAAAATTTTTATAAACACATTTCAAAAAATATTATTCGTGCGTCGAGGAGCTTTCCGCGAAAATAAAATGGATAATTTGTGCAACGAATTGGATCATGATGTTTTTTCTGATCCAGAACACGGTTTGGTTGATGGTGATGCTATAATGAAAAAACTGCTTCCTCGGAAATCGAAGGATTTATACAAGAAAGTGTACCAGTGGATTAAAATTTTTAATCTACGGCTTATTAAAATTTTAATGCGCGGCCTAAATAAACAATGACTTTAATAGTTTGATTTGACGTCAATAAACGTCAATTTATATGGCAAAATTGAATAAATGATATTAACTGGTATTTGATACAAACTGTCTGCGTTACTATGGAAATGATATTATTTACCTGTATGTCAAACAGTAAAGTACATTAAAGTGATATCTCTACTTGCGCTGTTAACAGTGTTGATAATGTTTACTTTTACAAAGCAATGGTACGCCGATATCCATTACATGTACGGTGTTTGTGATGGAATCTCAGTAGCAGCTGCTCGAGAATATGGGTCGAGATTTCCGACGAGTTTTCCAACAAGTACACAACCACCTACGTGAACAGGGAACTTTCCCGAAACGCCGACTGAGCATCCAATACAGCGAGCATTAGAAAACAAGGACAACATACTGCGAGAAATTGATAACAATCCCAGCACCTCTGTTCGTCGTGTATCTACACAAGTTAATGTACCACAAATGCGAGTTTGAAGGATATTAAAACGTCATATCCAGCCTGTTCAAGCCCTTTTACTTTGCCGCTGGATCATTCAAAATTGAAACCTACGTAATAGAATTTTATTCATGGATGAGACAACATTTACAAGGAATGGATTAATGAACAGAAAAAACAGCCACTCTTGGGATTTGGAGAATCCACGCGAAATCACAGTGTCAAATTATCAAATTAGCTTTTTACTGAATATCTGGTGTGGAATTATTGATAACATGCTCATCGGTCCTTTCGTTTTTGAGAACCATTTAATCGCCGACAGTTAATTAAATTTTCTAGAAGATTATTCGGGAGAATTGTCAGATGATGTCCCTCTAGCGATCAGATATGGTATGTGATACCAGCACTATGGTGCCCCTGTGCACTTTGCGTTACGTGTAAGACAATTTTTGAATCAACGGTTTGAAGGACATGAAATTGGTAGAGGAGAACAGCACCTCTGGGCCCCAAGATCCAAACTTAACTTGTTTAGATTATTATTTGTGGAGCCATATGAAAGATAACCACCATTAGAGACTGTTGAAGAACTCAGGAGACGCATTTTTGAGGCAGCAAAACTATTTCGGAATAATAATGATATGTTACGTAGGGCAACCAGATTTCTCTTAAGAAGAAGAAGAATGTGTTTCGAGAGAAACGGTGGCCATTATGGACAATCTTTATAGTGAATTTAAACTAAAATAAAAATAAATATTGGCTTTTCTGAAATTGTAATTATTTAATAAATAATAATTTAACACTATGTATCTTGAAATCGGTTTATTTTAACCCATAACTTTATTAGAATTTTTAACTATATTTGTTCTAACGATTACGTACACGTAGCAATGACCTCACGTCGTGGGACACCCTGTATATCTAAGAACTATTGATCAATTACTAACTTACATAGGTGGCCCCACAATCGTCATCGACGATCAGAAAAATAACATTTACAACACTAAAACTCCCTAGTGATGAAGCTGAACAACCTTCTTTGATAAGTAAACATTAGTGTTAAAAGTTTTTAGGGTTCGGATGTAAATCAAAAGATGAAATTGATAAAACGTACTTTGTACTCGCTGTTATCAGTATTTGCAATGTTTATTTATAAATAATCCTGTAGCACTAAAATTCGTTCAATCATTTAGTATAAAAGCATATAAGATGATGTCGAATTTAAGGTTAGGTTGGTTCCTAACAATATTTTGTGTAAGTTGTATTATATTCTTTTATCAACTACAAATCTCAAAGTTATATGAGCAAGTCAGAAATTTAGGTAAGTCAGCAGCGGCATGGCAATTTTTACGTATCTCAAACAATTTATTTTCTAGAATTATCGCAAAGCAAATCAGCATCAATAGTAAAAGAAAGTCGAAAAAAATCAATCAGCCACAATGAAGATTTAGTTGTAATTTATAACAGAGTTCCTAAGACGGGGTCGACGAGCTTTGTTGGTGTTGCTTATGATTTGTGCAAGAGAAATAATTTTCACGTACTGCACATCAATGTTACTGCCAATAATCACGTGCTATCTTTAACAAATCAATATAAATTTGTGCAAAATATTAGTCATTGGGATTCCATGAAACCTGCCCTGTATCATGGACATTTTGCATTCTTAGATTTTTCCAGGTAAGTATAAGAAAGCGCTTCTTTATTAAACTTCATCGAAGGTTTGTGTTGAAAAAACTATTAAAAATATTTGAAGTAGTGGCCAACCAATAGGTACAAAGGTTTCCATCTAATTTAAAAATACGGTTCACTATTGCTGCTAAAATATATTCTTTAATTCTTATGATTACAACAAAACATAGTATTTAATGATCCAGGTTTAATTTAATTAATCTCGTTAAAGATGTTATAGTACAATCTGTATGTTAAGTTGTGTTCTAGTACAAGTGTACATGGTTTATATGTACAATAAATTTAATTATTTGATTACCAATTATTCTCAGCTTACACAGTATATAAAAATATGTAGATAATAATCCTTCATTTATTTAAATTGCATGAACAGTTTGGTTTTAGATTTGGAGCCAAGAAACCATTATTTATAAATATTATTCGAAAGCCCTTGGATCGATTAATATCCTACTATTATTTCCTTCGTTATGGAGATAATTTTCGCCCTTACTTGGTTAGAAGAAAACATGGTGATACAATGGTAAGTATTATTCCAAACATGTGTATTCTCTAAAACCACTATTTCCTCTTAGACTTTTAATGAATGTGTGAGTAGTAACCAACCTGATTGTGACCCAAACAATATGTGGTTACAAGTGCCATTCTTTTGTGGTCATGCAGCTAACTGTTGGTGAGTTTGGTAGTAAATTTAAAACTATTCTATAATAAAATGTTTACTTAACAGGAAACCTGGAAATAAATGGGCTCTAACAGAAGCAAAAAAGAATTTAGTGAATAATTATTTATTAGTAGGTGTTACTGAGGAATTGGATGATTTTGTGAAAATGCTGGAATTGACTCTTCCTAGAATATTTAAAGGTGCAACGGACCATTACTTAACTAGCAATAAGTCACATCTGCGGCAAACTGTTCAGAAGGAAATGCCATCTGAGGAAACAGTAAGGAAAATACAAAAAACCACAGTGTGGCAAATGGAAAATGAACTATATGAATTTGCATTGGACCATTTTCATTTTATGAAAAAGCAGACACTTGGAGATAGACCACAGAAATTTATTTATGAAAAAATTAGACCCAAATGATGAAACTATATCGGGCAACTTTGAATGAAACAAAATTGCTTTAATGTTAAATGAGAAAATCAGATATTTATTGTTACATGAATGTTAATGAACACATGTTAATAAATTACGGGTAATTTTATGTTAAATATTAGATTTTTTTTACAAAATGGAACAGTGCAGTTGTAACTTACTATTTTTGATCTTTGTTAGTAATTGTTTTAAACTAACTGATTTTAATTAGCGATTGTTGGGTTACATCAACTTTCCTTATTCCAGAAACTTGTAATTCCATATTTGTAGTTTTATGAAGAAAAACGATATTCCTTTAATTTGCTTATATAATATATAGACTGAAAGATACTTGTATTCTAATATATGTTTTTGTACGTGATAATAAATAAAATCAATATCTTAATAAAATTATTTTATGCAGCAAAATGATTCACAAATTTTAAATGTATGAGCCGATGTTTCCTATTCTTTAAATATTTTCCTTTGAATTGTGAGTCCCAAGTAGGTGAACCTGTTTTTCATATTTTTATCAGTACTAGCCACGATATAGAGCAAATACAGCACAAAGTTTTTCTGAAATTTTCAAATTTGTTAAAAATTTATTTTATGTTTATGAAATGAAGTTTTTAGAAACTTATAATAAATACAATTTGTACATTCTGATAACTTTGTAAGTAGTAACAAAGACCTGGATGTGTTGATGTAGCGGTTACTATTTAACTGTTAAAAATTCACCAGCTTCCATAAAATTAGCTCAATCGGGCACGCAATCGTACTGATGAAATAAAACTTTTTAGCCACTACAGGAAAGTTTGATATTTAAAGTAGAACATCCTTGAAGGGGATCCTAAACTATTTTCATTTTTTGTTTCTTTGAAAGTTTTTCCAATTTCTGGCGCATCAACGGGCCATCTACAAGTGCATATTGTCACGGACATTAGCGAACCAGAGTTTCAATGCAGATTCCACCTGAATGTCTTTCTCGGTGTTATTTCTTTTAATGTTTAAATTGTCATTTTTCTTTGCAGCATCTTCACTTCAACACTTTTCCTAAATTTACAGAAAACAGGCTGCGAAAAGTTTAATTGTACTGCTGCATTTTGCTTGGCTTACTTTCGGCAACTTATCAGATGTTCCTAAACTGTTAATTTTTACTTTTAACATAAGATCAAAAGTTTTTTCCACGTCGGCCATTGCAAACAGATAGAATGGAAATGAGTTAGCTGCTGCCAACCAACCTACAGGCTGTTAACTTACGAAAGAGAGAGAGGTTCGGCAGTGTTGTAACAGGTGTTTGTACAAACATAAAAAAGTAGTTAGATATAGGTACATTTTTTAGAAAAGTATTAGGTACAGCTACTTTATAAATGTACCTGAAAATTGTAGGTACTTACCAGGACCTTTTTATGAAAACGAAAACGCCGCGTCAGTTAAAAAGTTTTTTTTTTAATATACAGGGTGTCTCAGCCTATTTGCAAATTTTGGCAATGAAAACTAAATGTAATTAATAAATGCAATGTTCATATGAATGTAGGTTCTATCTTTCTTTGTTAAGAAGTTATAGAGTTTTTAAAATAATTAGGTATCTCTTTGAACACTAATGAATAATCTTATTTTAAGAAAATCATAAATATTTATTGTAACACGCAGGAAGCAACATTAGGACTACAGTAAATGTCCAAAAATTAGTCCATTCTCCTGAATACACAACTGGCAATGACGAACTAAACTCTCTTGCACGCGTAATAAATTCATATTATTTCTAATATGAGTTTCAGCATCTCGAATCCTATGCAATAATCGATGACGATCATTCATTTCCACGGGATAAACAAATTGCTTGAAGTTACCCCATAAATAAAAATCGCAAGGATTTAAGTCCGGTGATCTAGGTGGCCATGGTATAGGACCTCCGTTACCAATCCATTTTTTGGAAAATGAGCATGCAGCCATTCGATCACTTGTCTTCCTCGGTGAGGCGGAGCTTCATACTGATACTGATATCTTGCATCACGTGGAGTGGAACGTCTTCCAGAAGATAAAAAAATGTGGTGCTCAAAAGTTATGGTGGCTCTCTGCATTTAAAGTTCCATCAAATACATTTACAAATAGTGTTCTGTTAAATAAACCACCCCAAACATTTACACTAAATCTCTACTGGAAATTACGCTGGTCGCATGTGGATTGTCCAGAGACCAAACGTGGTCATGTGGAAATTATTAATGCCGTCTCTTGAGAAATGGGATTCACCTAACCATAGAATTTTTGAAATAAAGTTGATATCTCAGGCGTGTTGTTGCAAAATCCAATGACAAAAATTTAATCGCTGTTGAGCATCTCCGGAATGCAATGCTTGTACACTTTGTCGATGATAGGGGTACAGCCTCTCGCGATGTAGTGCTCCCACACAAAACTTTGTGATAGCCCTAAATTTCATGCTATACATCGGTACTACTTTCCGGTTGTTCAATTACAGCATTCATAACGTTTTCAAGATCTTCAATATTTACATCATGTGGGTGAATGGACCTAGGAGGAACGGCAGCAGTGGCGTAGCCACGGGGGGGATATGGGGGATATATCCCCTCCAAGGGCTAAAATCTTCAAAAATAGCTTCCACTATGAAAATGCATAAGCAGGCAAAATTAGAAATCTTATGTTTTAGGATCAATAAATTTACATTATTTACTATTGCTTGTCGAAATCTAGATTTCTCAAATTTGGCCATATTATTTCCTTTTCAAATCTTGCAATTTAAACTCCCCCACATGTTTTGTAACAAAATATAAAAAACCACATGGACCTGTATTTTCTACAAAAATAAATACTGGCATAAGTATAGCTTAAACCATCCACAGATTCGTTTGAAGAATTGATAACCCATTTTCTCCCAGAAGTTTCCACAAGCTGCATATTTGCTGAACTAAAACTCTGGTCGAAAGGTTAAGTAGGCTTCCAGTTAAAGAACAACGAACCGTAGACCTACGAGGTATGCATATCCAAACATTCATAGACTGCTAAAAATGTTTTGCGCAGTTTCAACAGCCACACCAGAACGAACGTTCACGATATTAAATCGAATCAAAACACATCTAATCATACTGTTTGATTTCTCCTTTTTAGAATCGACTTAACGGTTTAGCAATGTTGACGATACACCTGGAAATACTAGTTGAAGTAGATGAAATATTTGACGAGCTGGCAAAAAAAACCATGGCGCCTAGATTTTGGTTTATAATGTTTTTTGTTGAAAAAAGACTAGTATTCTAAAAATATTGTTCTTATTAAGTATTCTTTAATATTTGCACTTTTTTCCATTCAATCTATAAAAAAACAAACGTCAATAAGCAGTTACTATAGGTACAAAGTGATTTTTTAAAAAGTCAGTTGCAGTAGCCTATGGATTGTCCCGTCTATATTAAGCTTTAGAATCTGACAATATGAAAATTGTAACAGAAAGAAAGAAATCTTGACGAAAAACCTGTAATTTACTTACCTTAATAAATTACAAATCAGTTGCAACTAAATACTTGTTCATTTTCACATTTTGTAGGGCCAAAATTTTTAACTACTTGAACTGTCACACAGTTTGACATACAGGTAAATATCATTCAAAGCTCATTACAGCTGACTGCAGACGGAATTGCTTTTTTTCTAGCCTTTTTGCAATTGACTTTTTAAAAAATCACTTTGTATACGTTGAGAGTTAAGCTCGCGGATTTTTTTTATTATTGTACCGTGACGATGATGATGATGATTTGAAAGAGTGAGATCTAGGACGCGGTTTTCCAAGCATCTCTATCCACTTAGGCCACATTTGGCCCATTGTACACCCTAACTAAGGCTGTGCCTAAACGTCAATTGGTATATAAAGCTTGCATTAGATACTATTTTATTATTCCATGGCCAACCGTTACGTAATTACTTTTTGAACTCACGGTATATCCCTCCCCAAGGGCCAACTCTGGCTACGCCACTGAACGGCAGTACCAGTTATGCGAAGTCTTCTAAACGCTGTACCTACTGAATATGGAATGTTGCCGGTTGACGTCTATTAGGAAATCTGTTTCCATATTCTCTCGCTGCATTACGAGCGTTTCCATTACAAAATCCATAGATAAAAACAATGTCCGCATATTCTTTGTTAGAAAATGGGTGATTCATTGCTAAGTACACAAGTACAACCTTTAACAAATCGTGACAGAAACTCTAGACATAAACAAACTATTTTTGACAGGTGATTATTATTTACTAACTTGTGTTATGCTAAACCATGGCTACTACGTTTTTTCAACTTAATTTAGTGTTCAAAGAGATAATTATTTTAAAAACGCTAAAACTTCTTAACAAAGATAGAACCTACAGTCATAAGAACATTTCTTCATGAAATTACATCTAGTTTTCATTGCCAAAGTTTGTAAAGAGGCTAATGAATCACCCTGTATAAACAAAAATTTTAAGAATACCTACATATTATTGCACCGCGTGTTTCTGCGATATTTTTAATATTAATAGTGTTTTAAAAGTATTATCCGACAGCCTGTTTCTTCGAGGAGTTAGAAGTTGGCCACTGGTACTAAAAAGCCATTCCACAGGTGTAGACGAGGGCAAAATGGTATTATACATTTTGAAAATGTTTAAAATGATTTCGTAAATTAATGAAGATTTAACTTAACGTCTTTTGATTTGTCTTGAAAATATTTTTAACATTATATCTTAATTCCGTATGTAAAATGCGACGTCATTAAAACTGCTAAGCATATTTTTTGTGATCTATCCAATTAAAATGTATTGGTGTCTCTTTGAAAACAGAATTTTTTTCATGCATGCTAATGCGAATAATAAATAGTATTAGTAGGTAGGTACCTATATTAAATAATTAATTAACCAGTTAAGAAAGAATAGTATTTTAATAATAATATTGTATTTGTTAATTGGGGCTTTAGATATTACCTACATATACACTCAATAGTTTTTAAGTTTAAAAGATAACAGAAATATAAAAAATAGCACTTCCAATTATGGTTTTCAATGATGTACTGCTGACCGGGACTGATTTCGTAAGTCTGACAGACACTTGAAAATCTGTCAATGTTTGATCAGCTTGCGGTCCTACAATTTTTATGCGCTGAGGATGTGCAGCCATTGCAGATTCATACGCGAATGGAAGCAGTGTATGGAAATGCATGTATTGCGTACCCAACTGTGAAGGTATGGTGCCGAAAATTTAAGAATGTAAAAAGAGGGGACTATGAATGAGCTGCGACCAGGTGCACGGTATACTGCATTAACAGAAAACAATGTGGCATGTGAGAATGGCCTTATTAGAGAAAATCGTCGAATTTCAATCAGAGAAAATCAGAAATTGTTGGTGCAAGTATAGGATCTGTCGAAGTTTAAAGCACAACCTTCTTCAGGCAAGGTGATGTTAACATTTTTCTTTTCGACCATGAAAGACCCTTGTTGATAGAGTTTAACGAACCTGGAGTAAATGTCAATGTAAATCTGTACAATGCAACTTTGAATAAGCTTCATCAAGCAACAAGACGGGAACGTCCAGGAAAACTTACGCGTGGGGTCATTTTGCTGCACGACAATGCTAGGCCTCGTGTTGCTAATGTGGTAAAAGAAAATCTTCACCGAAAGAAATGGAGGGTTTTAGAGCATCCATCCTATTGCCCGGATCTCTCGCCTTGCGATTTCCACATTTTTGGACCGCTGAAAAAGGCGTTAAAAGTCGGCATTTTGAGTCTGACGCAGAAGTACAGATAGCCGTGGAAGACTTCTTCAATCGGCAGCCACAAGAATTCTATGAGCAGGGTATACCGTCGGTTAGTAAAACAATGGGATAGGTGCCCTAACTGTGACGTTAATTATTTGTAATTAAATTGTTGAATAAATTTTTTATAAAGCGAAGATGGGTTTCAATTGAACACACTTCGCACTTATAAAGGAAGTCACATCCTTTCGAAAATGTTTACTGGGTAATAACGTGTTCGTTGTGATAACTTTATTGGTTCTTGTAGCTATTTTCCAAGCTTGCATTAATTTTTAATTTTTAGGAAAATGATGCATTGAAATATCAGTGGTACAATAACTACTACACTATGAACCATATCGGTAATTTTCATTTTTACTTTCCCATACCTTATAGGTATAGGGT
>JABXWE010023797.1:0-12884 GCA_014611495.1 Limonius californicus | reverse complement strand
TCCGAGATACAGGGCGTTGAATATTATGCAATTAACAATAGGAAAATAATGCCATGTAAAAACAATAGCAATAACAACAATAAGTTATAACAGTTGTTGAAAATGACTACCCCCAACATCAATACAGGCTTCTAATCTGCGACGCATTGATTGGCGAACACGTTCAAAAATTCCGGGTGTGTGACGAATTGTTTGACAAGCAGCTGCTATTATACGATTTCTTAATACCTCGAGCGTTTCAATCGGGTTCGTATAAACCAAATGTTTAAGGTGACCCCAGAGGAAAAAATCCAATAGATTTAAGTCCCGAGATCGCGCAGGCCAGGGTTGTATGCCTCCTCGACCTATCCAACGGTTTGGGTACACAGTGTTCAAATATTCTCGAGCAACTAAACTGAAATGAGGCGGAGCTCCATCGTGCATGAAATACATTTGTAATCTTAATGGCAGTAGGACGTCTTCCAATAGCTTCGGCAGCTCCTCTTCAAAAAAATGGCGATAAATTGCTCCAGTTAACCTCGCTGGTAAAAAGAATGGACCTATCAAGTGATCTCCGACAATTCCGATCCATACATTCACTGAAAACTGATGTTGATGGCGGCCTGCTCTTATTGCATTATTATTCTCATCAGCCCATTGGTGATTGTTGTGGAAATTCACTATGGCTTCTCTGGAAAAATTTGCCTCATCAGTGAACAGTATTTCTGCAACGAACTGTGGATTTTCGGCAATTTTTTGTTGCATCCATCGACAAAAAGTTACTCTTGGAAGAAAATCAGTTGGTAAAAGTGCCTGCACTCGTTGAATGTGATAGGGGTATAAAAGTTGATTCTTCAGTATCCGGAAAACTGTCATATGACTGACATTTACATTTGCAGCAATCTTCCTAGTACTTGTAGTAGGATTTTCGTCAATTTGGTGGAGCACCTCTTCTTCCACTTGTACAGTTGCTGCTGTGCGAGGTCGCTCATTTTCAGCGGTAAGTTTTCGAAAACTTCCAGTTTCTCTAAGAAGTTGATGCAGACGAGAAAATATCGAATGTGGTATTACACGATTAGGGTATTTTTCTTCATAAAGACGCCTGGCTGCTAATGAATTACCGTTGGCAAGACCGTAACAAAAATGCATATCGCACATTTCACTATTTGCGTAATTCATTTTGAAAAACAAACCTAACAACTGTCAAATCGCTGTAAAGTAACGACTTTCATATGAAAAGTCAATGGCACTCTCGATAGAGTGATCCGAGTGATGATGCAGAGGAAACAAAAAAGTTTTATTTTCAATTGCATAATATTCAACACCCTGTATCTCGGAAACGAGGCGTTTTAGGAAACATGTTTATATGAACTTTTATTCTTATTTGTATGCAAGGAATCTCACCCTGAATTTTTTCGCAATATTAATGATACACCCTGTATACTACTTTTCAACTTAATCGCCCCTAAGATCTAGACACTTATTCCACCGTGGAACGAGTTTTTGTACATCCGTCTCAAAAAACGTCGTGTCCAAAGACCGCATCCATTTTTTCGTAGCAGCAATCACTTCTTCGTCGCTCTGAAACCTCTTACCGCCCAAAAATCTCTTCAGCGGGGCAAGCAACCAATAATCTGAGGGGGCTAAATCCGGACTGTGTGGTGGATATTACAAGACTTCCCACTTGAACGACTTAAGGAGATTTCTTGTGTCTTTTGATGTGTGTGATGTAGCGTTGTCGTGGAGAAACCACGCGTTAATAAACCAGGCCTTTTACGCTTTATTGCAGCTCTCAAATTTTTCAGTTTGAGTTTCACAATAACGTGTAGCATTAACAGTTTCACCATATCGTATAAATTCGACAAGAAGTAATCCTTTGGCGTCCCAGAAAACGGTAGCGAGCACTTTTTTTGCTGAAAGATTTTGTCGAAACTTTTTCGTTCGAGGAGACGTTGTGTGTTACCACACTATCGAATCAACTTTACTTTCAGGTGTAATATGGTGAACCCATGTTTCGTCACCTGTACTAATATCCATTAAAACGTCCGGATTTTTGTTGTAACAGATAAGATTTTGGAGGCAGATTTCCATGCGAAGGTCTCAATGATGATCTGTTAAACATTTCGGAACCCAGCGTGCTGAAATTCTTCTGTAACCCTATTTTTGAATCAAAGAGTCGTTAATAATTGTCGGTATTCCTAGTGTAACTGCCATACCTCTCACTTTAAGTCTGCGATTTGTCTGTTACAGTTCATTTACCCAATTAATATTTCCAGCTGTAACCAAAATTCGTGGTTTTCCAGATTTTTCTTCATCACGCAAATCGACCCTTCCTTTCTTAACTTTTTACACCATATTGAAACCTGCTAACGGGATATTACAGTACCATTCACGGATACTGATTCGATGTGAATTTTACACACCGGGATTCTTTTTGCATGAAGAAAACCAATTACGCTGCGAATTTCAAATAGGCACGCATTAATAAAAGGTTATACCATGTTTACATTCATTTCTCAGCTATTTATTAATCAAACACGTTCAAAGTTTCAGAAATTGTAGTACAAACAGGTATGATGTTTATTTGATTGTAGCGTTTTCACAGAAACAAAACAGAACAGAGTGTGAAAAGCAATGGTACCTTAGATCCCGGACACGCCTCCTATGTTCCTATGTAATACGTTTCCTTTTATACGTGTTAATGATTGTTGCTTGGACCATAGTATGGTCCCTTCTTCCGTCAAAAAGATCCCAAGTATTGGCGTTTTAGAATTTGCTATTTTACTAGTACAGACTATACGTTCCGTTTCTCTCACTCTTATTATTTTCATTCTATCAATTGTCATTGTAGAATCGTCTTTTGATAAAACACCAATATTGTCCAAAACAGCATTCCCAATTATGGTTGCTGCACTATCTGATATTGCGGTTCTATCAAAATCAAGCCCTACAGAAGACAACCTAACTCTAATTTTGTGTCGATTGATTCTGCTTTATCTGCACCTGACAAAATAAACGCGTACATTAATTACAGGTAAATCTAAAACTCAGTTAAGTAAACTTACATGAAACTCTATTAGCTCAACCTATTCTTCATCCTTCTCTTCTTCCTCCATGTTTTCATTTTCATCACTGTTGAAGCTAATAGACGAGAAGCTTTCTTTAACAATGGAACGACTATGTGACGGCATGTCTTGTAATTTCATCAAACGAGCTACTGTATTGTCTTTTCTTTCACCTGCAATTTTTATTTTCTCGGTAACTTTTCTATCTACATCTAACAGAAATTCTTGCATCCTAAGAGGTACTTTTTCGATTTTTCGCATTTGCAGTTTTCGAAACTGCACTTGCAGCACGCTACGTCAAATAAATTAGACGCTTCTTTTCTAAAAGCTGTTAATTTAAACTGAACGGTTGTAGTCTTTTTTCTGGACTTTAAATTTTATTTGACCTTCTTATAACGTTCGTGAAAACTTTTTAAATTATCCCATATGCCGTGTCGAGAAACTGTAGGAATTGACGCACTTTGCATGTCTTCCACCTTTGGTATAATTAATTTTTTATATCTCACAAACAATCGGGTTTTTGCCATTATTTTTACATTTTAAATAATGCTGAATTAATAAATAATGTAACACATCACGATTGTATATTAGTTTAGGGTGACCAAAAATATCACAATAAATCTCAGTTCTAGCAGTCATAATTTATTCTATATTCAAATCACTTCATAATACATATTATATCGTATAAAGTCAATATACAACTGAAGGCAGTAGAACCAAAAGACATTTAAATACATAATAACATTTGGCTTAGAGACATTTTCTAACTCACAAAAATAAGCATTTTAAAGGCTGTAACAAATAATTGTTGATAACTTTTTTAAGTCACGGTGAATGAACATAAATTGTGAAATTCTTAAAATTTTTAAGTCCCGCGCGACACCTGAAAATATTAAAATAGGCCTACCAGCTTCAGACACTCTTTTTTATTTGTTTAAATGCACAGTTTAATGCCTGTGACAAAATGATTAAATAAAAACAAGATTTTTCGTTCCACGCTACTACGCAGCGCAGCTTTATGACGCTGCGTTCTATGGCGTCGTATTTGGTGGAATATGTCCCTAAGAGTAACTAATTTATGTGCTTTTTAATTCTCTTTCAGACAATAACCTAAAATTTAATAAACTTCTACAGATAACAAAGTTAGAGCTATCATCAAATTTAAGTACTATGTTAAGTATCTCTGACGGTCAAAACTATTGTATGAAAATTAATGTAGTACATAATAGTAACCGTGTGTACAAAATTTGATATAAATATTTTTGTGGAAATTGCAATAACTAGAACAAATATAAAATTTAACTTTAAGGCCCTATAACTTCTTACGGAAGGATTTTTTACCTAGGTATATTGGCTTTATTTGGTTTAGTTTAACCTAAAAAATCTACAACCAAACGGTGTCCTGTTTTAAATTAAATACCCTATATGTTTATTAGGACTTTTTGCTTGTTTGGGCCCAAGAATACCATAATGAAGTATTATGAAATCAAGGTGGGGCACCCTGTATAAGACATGCGTCAGACCTGTGCTCGCATAGGCAGCAGAGACCCCCGCAGACAACAATAAAAGAAAGAAAATATTAAGAAAAACGCAGAGTATTGAGAGCGATTACTGGAAAAGCATTGCGGGATAGAATTCGAAATGATATTACTAGAAGAACATGCAAGATGGAGGACGTAGTGAGATGAGCGAACCAAAGAATGAGAATGTGCAATGCACATGTGTTACGAATTAACGAAAATAGGATAGCAAGGATTGCAAGTAACAACAGTCCAGGAGGAAGACGAAAACTGGGCAGAGATGGTAAGATAGTTGGGTATCGAAATCCCAGAATCAATAAACCGAAAATAACAGGTCAAAGACCTAAAGTAAGAAGAAGAAGTTACTGCTGAATATTATGTGAACTTATTGTGAAAAGTGCGTACAAAAATTAAGGAGAAACGTGAGTCAACTGTGGACGTCGTACTGCTTCATGACAAAGCCTCTCCGCCAAACTTGTTGCTGTCATTCCTTATTGTGGATATTCCGAAATTAGCCATTATTTTTACAGCCTTGACGTAACTCCTAGCGTGGCAGCGCTAATAAAGATGTAGAAGATTTCTGGACAATTATGGAAGAACCCATAAACAAGCATTTTAAGCTGCAAGAGAAATCATCTACACTGCTCCAAGAAATGAACGCACAGAAAACGCAAGAAAAGCAGTGCGCTATCTACTTCAACCAAATGCAGGGAATGAATGTCTGATACAAACCGGATAGACACATGTTACTCTTGGTCTGTTTCTACATCTTTAACTTTGTCAAAAAAAATTAATCAATTTTACAAGCACATTTACAATTTCCTTGCAGTTTCGTTTTACTTTAAGACATATCAAATCGTGTAGCTGTTATCAAACAATTGCTTGTACGATCAGTCTTAATTAAAATGCAACTTATCTCAAGAAATTTAAGTCGTGATGAGTGAGTCACGGCCCTTACTTTGTCCGAAGAAGGGCATTCTTTCCGCGCTATTGCACGACAGGCTTGGGGTGAACCACACAACCATTTGTCGGGTCATCCAGCGTTTCAGAGAATCTAGCGAACATGATGGGCGACCAGGGCAAGGGCGACCACCTGCTGCTACCGCTGTAGAAGATCGTTTTCTTCGAATGCGTGCAGTAAGAGAGCGCTTTACCACCACAAGAGCCCTCCAAAGATAACTTTCAGCAGTACATAATGTGCAGGTTAGCATTGAAACCGTTCGCCAACGTCTTCTGGAAGGAAATCTGAGAGTCAAATTACCAGCCACTGCCCCACAGTTGACTGCAGACCATCGCAGACACAGATTGGATTTTGCCAGAAACCACTTGAATTGAGAAAATGAAGATTGGAGACGCATTTTGTTCAAAGACGAGTTCAGATTTTGTTTGGAGAGTTGTGATAGACGCATTCGAGTTCTTAGACATCCAAATAAACGATATGCTTAATGCAATTTTGCCCTCACGACTGCATTTGGTGGTAGCTCAATAATGGTATGGGGAAGCATATCTGTCACGGCCCGCATAGACCTACACATCTGCCCCGACGGCACTTTAAACAGTCAGAGGTACATTACGGATCTCTTAGAACAGTATGTTGTGCCATATGCCTCATACATCGGAGACAACTTCCAATTAATGCACGACAACGCTCGGCCCCACGCAGCCAGAATTGTGCAAGAATACTTAAACGACGTTGGTATTCCTGTTATGCAATGGCCAGCCAGAAGTCTTGACTTGAATCCTATTAAGTACCTCTGGGACATTCTCGGAAGACAAGTACGATCCCTTCAGCCATCCCCTGCAAATCTTAATGACCTAGGGAATTCATTGGTGGAAATGTGGGATAATCTTGAACAAAAGCAGTTAAGTGTGTTAATTTCAAGCATGGACCGTCGTTGTCAAGCTGTCATAATAAGTCGAGGCGGAAACACAGCCTACTGAACCTGTACACTTACAATTTTTCCTTTTTCGAATTTTGATTTTTTTAATTTTTGGGTTGATTATTGTTAATTTGGATAAAATACGGTTTACTTAATTTTAAGCATTATCTATGATTAAACGTACTTCATTACATGCAATACTTTAAACAATATTGCGATTGTTAGTTGTGGTGCGTTAATTTCTTGGAGCAGTGTATTTAAAGAGTTTAGGATTTCTAAAATTTCGTTACGAAATGTGTACATGTCTTATTGGTAAATAAATAGTTATTTATGATATAAGTGCTAAAAGTGACATTTTATTTTGTGAGAAGGAAAGTTTGGGACACGAGGCCGAAGTGTCCCATCCCTTCGAACAAATTAAAATCACTTTTAGCACATATACCATACACTATTTGTTCTACAAATTGCTTTACCATTAAAAACAAATCAATGCATTTCTTACGTTATTAAATTTATAAAATAGCATTTTGAAATCCAATTATTGATGAAGTTTATTGTTGCTAAGGTAATGAAAATTCGATCGTTTGTTGACAAGTAACTTTAAATTTCGTGACAGCGACGAAGACTTTTTTTTTGTTTGCAAGTAAAACACTATGCACTTCAGATTACTTATTCTAACTGTAGTTTCTCAAACTGTACATTTAATTAAGTAAATAAATATTCCTGTGATTTAAAATTTCTTAATTTTTTTATAATATCGCACCAGTGTTGATAGTAAATCACGTCATTTACTTTTAGCACCAGTGCTAAAAGTAAATTACTTTTAACACCAGTGCCTTAAAATGATATGTTAGATACTGATACGCACGGTCATCCGTGTCAACTTATCTATACCAAAAGCGAGAGTACGTCTTTCCTTTCTATTGAGATTATTTTAAATGTGCTGCTTATTATACGTTTTAGACATAGATTGCCCAAACCTTAGTTCCATATAGGTTCTATCAATTCGTAAGGCAGTGTGATAGGTTATGCATATTTGCAAAACCATGTTCTTTAAAATATAATAAAATAATAAACCATTGAGTATTTTTAACCTAACACTATTAATTGAGAAATATCACTATGTGAGATAATAAACACAACCAACCGCATTATCTCCCCTTATCAATCATCGTACAGTATGCTTCGCTTAAACTATTTTTGCGTTAGTCTGAAAGGGAAAAGCCAGCTGATGGCTTTACGGTACTATTTTCGGACTCTGCGGTCCGCAGTTTTTCAATTAAAAACCTCAGTTCGTACTATGGCTACATCACCTGAACGTTTGCTTAATTTGGAAAATCTGAATCCCAATGTGAAAGTGATGGAATATGCGGTTCGTGGACCGCTGGTTATCAGAGCTGGGGAAATAGAGAAAGAACTGGAACAGGTTTGTTATCTGTAATATAACAGCACGCATGTCGTATTTAGAATTAATTATAAAAATTAATCTTGATGTTGTGTGAAATAGTAAGGTATATAACTAATAAGGTATGGGAATATATTGAAATTAATGATATACTTGTGAGTTTCACATGAGAGATTATGTTAAATGAAATATAATTAGTTTATAACAGTTTTGAGTTTGGATGTAAGAATAATAAAGTGGATCGTGAACAAATTAGGACAATGTTAATGATCCACTAAACCTCAAATTCAAATTTATGGCACTCCTCGTGATACGGTCGCACTAGAGGAGTAAGAAGACTCCACACGCATGTACCTTACACCAGGCAGGTTAAGCATGGTTACACACCAACAGGGTAACCGCAGACTGAAACTCTGTTGTGCATTGCACAAACCAGCAAGTCCTGTGGAAGCTATATAATATAATAATAAAAATGCTATATCTGGAAACATTTCATGGTATATTTGTCTCGCCTCCAGTGCAGTTCCGTCCGCAAGCCAATAGCAGTAATGCAAATCAGCTTTTTCGGTGTTTATAAAGTTGGGCATGTTTGAAAACAAAATAATACGCACAAGCTACAATGCAACAGAAATGATCACTATTTCAAGTATAAATTCAATTTCTTGACAGCTTAAAAATTTTTAAATTTATGAGTTTAACGTTGAAGCTAATGGCACTGTGATTCCGGTTTTCTAATTTTCACAAGATTTCGCTTTCAAATATGATTAACAAAATTATATTGTATTATAAACATTCAACACCTTGTATTTTAAAAACAATACATCTTGGGGAAATATTTGTTCTTAATTTTTGTTTTAAAATCGGACATAGAATCACCTCCTGAAGTTTGCGACATAACTTAGGAAACACCCTTTATACTATTATGTGATTTCAAGCTAGCTTTGTTTAAATGGCGTAAAAAAGTCCATTTTTGTATTTTCACCTTTGATCGTAACATTTTGTGGAATATTTCGGTCTTTTTTTGTAACACATATATTAACTTTGTCTTCATCAACATATACATTTAGGATGTTTATAAATAATGGCTTTTAATTAATGCACATAACATATTTCAAATCTGTATTAATATCATTACAGGGCATCAAGAAACCATTTACTGAAGTCATAAAAGCAAATATTGGCGACTGTCATGCCATGGGTCAAACTCCCATCACATTCATTCGTCAAGTAATAGCCCTTGTATCCTACCCTCGGTTGCTTGAAAATCTAGAGTTTCCAGAAGACGCAAAAGAAAGGGCTCGAACTGTTCTTGCTGGATGTAGAGGCGGTTCAGTTGGGTCTTACACGGAAGAAAACGGGATTGAAATAATTCGCAAACATGTTGCAGAGTTCATCCAGAAAAGAGATGGGGGTATTCCTTGTGATTGGCAGAATATTGTGATCAGCGGTGGTGAGTATAATATTCATACTATACATATTGCTATAGTAGTATACCCCCTTACCTTATTTAATACGTTCAGCAAACCAAGAAGGAAATTACTATGAATTACGTATTAAAATTAGTGAAGGTAACTCACAATCTATACCACGGCTATAAAAGACTCTCAGGGTAAATGCTGTTTTAAGAACTCACTGCAATACTGTTTAATTTAGAAAACTAAGGAATGTACGGTAAAACACAATAATGAAGTTTTAATTTTAAAATCCATATTATAAGTGCCCTCTGATTTTACAAATTTTGAAACTACAATCTAAATACATAAATGGCACTATTGAAATTTCACTTTATTGTCAAACAAATTTTAAAATGTCACCCACCTTTATTCGTTGTCACAAACAGTAGTCGCCTTCCTTCTTCTTCAGTCAACCCCTCCAAATTACACCAAAATTCCTCTACCTGCAGTCTAAATCCACATAAATAGCAACCTCGGCTCGAATAACTTCTCTTGGATGTTTTATAAATTTTAGCAGAATCTCCAAATACTTTTTCTTATTTAAGAACGACTTTTTTAAATAAAATATGACAGTCGTTCAATAGTAATTTATTCAGCAGTCCATATAATATCCATAACAAATTTCAATGTAGTAAGATCACAATAATAATTTATTATACGAAGAACTTAAACATTGATACAGCTTTCAATTTACAAACACTTTCTTTAATAGAATAAATAATAATTTAAGACTTTATCAGTGGAACAAATTCATACAGCTTTCATTTAATTAATATTTTTCGTAACTAATCAATAAAATTCATTTTTTCCCATTATCAATCATGATCAAAAATTATTAAAAAACACAACCTCCTATCTATAAATAATTTACATAATAACAACAACCATCGGTACAACTCACATTATGGATAAGATTTACCAAATATTAAAAATAAATAAATAAATGATCTGAAATACGTTTTTGAATAGATTAGGGCCGAAAAAGAAACAGATTATAGAAAATTCCAAATCAACATCATCCCTGGTTTATTATCAATAGTATAAAGTTTATTGAAGAAAAATAAAATGTTAAAGCACCATCACCTGCCAATACGATATCACAATAATATATATACTATGACTATAAATGATTTCCAAAAGCCCCTGTCTCACCGTAAAATGTTTGTTAAAGGTTTTTCTAAAAACTTCAAACAAGACGTAAGTTGAGGGACAAATGTCAAATAGTCTAATAAGAAGGTGCTTGAAATGAATTGGCGGCTCAGAAAGCCCTACATTTCTGAATACCCCAATTTTTAATAGTCTTCCAAAAACTACAATAAGAAAGTTTCTGTATTTAAAGGTGCCAGTGATGGAATAAAAAAGATACTGAAATTATTTGTATGTAATTCCAACGGAAAGAAACCAGGTGTAATGGTTCCAATACCACAGTATCCTATCTATTCTGCAACGCTATCGGAGTTTGACATGAAGAAAATTGATTATTATTTGGACGAATCCAGTGGTTGGGGTTTAAACATAGAAGAATTACAGGTTTGTCAAAATACATTTATTAAAGATTCTGTAATAACGTATTATTATTAGAGATCGGTAGATGAAGCACGGACAGTTTGTCATCCGAGGGCTCTCGTTGTGATTAATCCCGGCAACCCCACTGGCCAAGTTCTGTCACGCAAAAACATAATAGAGATAATCAAGTTTGCCTATAGAGAGCGTCTTTACCTGTTGGCAGATGAAGTTTACCAAGATAACGTTTACGCGGAAGATTCCCAGTTTCATTCGTTTAAAAAGGTATTTAAAACATATTCTTTTTTTAAATTATTTATTATTCCTTTAGGTTTTAGTAGAAATGGGCGAACCTTACAGTCAGATGGAGCTGGCAAGCTTCATGTCTTGTTCAAAAGGTTACATGGGCGAGTGCGGTTTGCGAGGTGGCTACGCCGAAGTGATAAACATGTGCCCCCAAGTCAGAGCTATGTACTTTAAAGCCAATACTGCCATGCTTTGTCCTGTTGTTCTGGGACAAGCTTGTTTAGATGCCGTCGTACGACATCCAGAGAAAGGAGAACCCAGCTACGAGCAGTTCATGAAAGAAAAAATGGCTGTGCTGGATTCTTTAAAGGTTTGTTTTAGTGGGTATCAGCCTAGTAATTGTTGATAAGAATAGGTTATACAGTACCACATCAGTAGCATTGTATTCACACCAATAATTGAAGGCCGTACGAACAAAAGCAGATTCCGAAATTCAGTATTACACGACATATTTGTATTTTATTGAATAATAGAAGTGAGTTTATTTCCTTCGTAAGTAAGCATTTAGATCTATATTAAAAGAATTATCTAACCCAAGTAAAACACTGAAATTTTTTTTAGTAGTAAGTAATACTAAATTCTCTAAACTGATACTCAATTTAACCATAATTTTAGCGATATAATAACCATGAAGTCCCTTTATATTACTTTGCGTTTTCGTTTGCCTTCTCTCCCTCTTCTTTTATACAACACACTTAACTCCTCTGCTCTTTAGGATGAAAAATATTCAATATACAGTGTGTCTACTTAAGTTGGAACCATATGGAAAACTTTTTTATCATTGGTTTTGTGAAAAAATTTATTCTTGATAAAAAGTTGTGCATCGTCCAAAACTTCAAATGCAATCATCAGATATCAATTTTTTTAAGCCGTATACGAGGTTTGTCAAAAAATATCAATTTTACTCAAGAGTAAAGTACCTTTATTTTTTACAATACAGAAGAATGTTATGAAGTAAAGTTATTTTGAATTATAAGTTATATTCAAATATGCAATTACAGCCATTTAGCATAAAAATTAAGGTTTGGTGATTATTTACGTTTTACATTATAAATTTTTTGTAGTTAAAAATTTCAATGCTGAATTTATCTCTTTATCTGTTAAAAATATGATAACCTTTCCATTTGTTAATGTTTTTGAACAATCTTGCAATTTAAATACGTAATGAATGCATAATAATTATTTATTTTAGATATAGGAAAATCCATACAAAGAATATTTAGTAAACAAACATCTATTTATACAGTAACAAAAATAATTAACTTTTAATTTAATCTACTAAAGCTTCGACATATCCACCTTCTCTTTGTAAACATTTATTTGTTATTTTCTCAAACTCTTTTATTACTGTCCGTATCATATTTGGAGTAATTTTTTGGCATTCTTCAGAAATAATCCTTTCCAAATGGTCTACATCATCAAATGGTCCTCGCTGATAAACCTGCTCTTTTAAGTAACCCCATAAAAAAAAAGTCCAGGGGAGTTAAATCAGGAGACCTGGGAGGCCAAAAAATATCTGAATACCTGTGAATAACCTTTCCATTAAACATATTTTCAAGGAGTACTCTAACGTTTACGGTACCTACTATGGATGGAGGCACCGTCTTGTTGGAACCAAATTTTCATACGTTCTTGTAACGGAAGTTCGTGCAAAAAATCACTTACTTTTCTAATAATTGTAAGTAATGTGCGGCATTTAAGGAATGTCGAAAAAAAAAAGGTCCAATTAATTTATTTTTGTAAACACGTTCGTTTTAAACGAATATTGGTTA
>JABXWE010023794.1:0-23010 GCA_014611495.1 Limonius californicus | reverse complement strand
TTGACACATTTCTTAGAGTCTATAGTCTAGCAGTCTAATAAATAACCAGAAATGTTTAGAGGTTTATGCAAATGACATTCGCACTAATATAACAATACAACTTAAACATCATTAGTTTTAGACATAGACGCTCGCAAAAAAATTGAAAATAAATTATTGAGTACAATCACTTTACCTTGCAATGTCCTGAAGTATGATAACAATAAAATAAAACAATATACATGGGTCAGCATTATTATTTTGGATATTTTTAAATTATTTGATTTTAATATCACTCTAATATACTAATTAACTAGCTGCAACTAAACAATTCTCTTAACTTTAGACCAATAAAATTAATCATTGAATTTAAGAATCTACTACTCCACTGATCAGCCAACTTAATTTGTTGTTTTTCTTGTACAACTTTTAAATTTAAATGAACCATCATAAATAATTCATAATGCACTTTTTTAGCAGTAACTGTTTGCAATAAATTCCAATTTATTTACTCTTATCCATTAGCTTGCATCCACACGTTCTTTGTTTATAATTTAAATGTTCACCAACAATAGAGAAATCTTAGAAGTACTAAATCCATCAAATACTACTAAAAATAAATCTCTAAAAATTAATAAACCAATTTAGTAAGCATGATAACTTTGTATGTCCTCCAACAACCATATTTAAATGGCCAACGTCGCATGTTCTGGTTTGCTTGATATTATAGTATTTCAGAACAAATCACCAAAGTAACAATTCGCCTTTTTTTTAAATATAAAAATCCTGTCTTAATAGATATAAGTATGGGGAATCCCTTAAGATACTTCAGTCACCCATACACTAAACCCAAGGAAGTGAAAGGATTAGTTTTACTCCAAAATATTGTCTAATCTGAACTGAATCTTTTTTTAAACTCTAACTGGTTACTGTTGTCAATTTTTCTAGTTTTTGTTTTAAATAACTACCAGAATTCTAAATTACAACCAGTTATAAAAATAGCAAATCCCCAATACTTAGAATTGCGGTTTTTAAAACAATAAATCTAATTTCGGCAGCTTAAGGCATGGGGAATCCCCAAAAATATTTCAGTCGCCCATACACCAAATTTACCCATTTAATAACAAAAATTTCAGCAATCTCCTAAATGAGACCAAAGGAAATGATGAGAGTAGAGCAAATTTAAAACACGGCACTTACTTTCACGTATTTCCAACTGTCGTTTTGCCTCACCGAGGGCACTGAAAAGGTCGAGTTTAATGCGAGTTTCTGCAGAGAGAGAATTTTCGAGATGTGTGTTCTTCTCCTGCATTGCGGAGAGCGCTGACATGAGTATCTCTGTGTCGCGTAGCTGCTCGGCTAGAGTGGCGTTTTCTCGCTCCAAAGCCGTGATGCGCTCCTCGGCCCATCTCTGAGCCGACCGGCATTCTGTGACTTCCGATTCTAGTTCCCTTCGTCTTGCCTTGCACGACTCTGTGCATTCGCCTCTGGTAGACTGTGCTGCCACCTATGGAACATAAGAATATTAATACAAAAGTTCATGCTTAATATATTCCAAAGAAATATTTGATAAATTACGTCGCATGTAGAGTGCGGAAAAATATGCATCTGCGTATAATTTAGCTGGTATGCAGAATTATTTTTTATGGGTATGAATTAGGACATAAAACTATTTATAAAAATTTATTATTCATAGATTTTCACTTTATTAAGAATGTAGTGCACATTTAAATGAGTTAAAGCAGAAGTTCCCAAACTTCTTTAAAGTGTGACACCCTTTTGGCCAAAATTTTTCTCGTTTTGCAGTACTCAAACTTCATACCGAATCAGCGGCTAAGCGGTCAACTGACGCCATCTATTACCAAGTAGCGCAATTTATTTATTTGTTCTTGGTGTTTTCGGAAATTTCCACCATATTCGGGAGGGTGCTATATGACACTGAAATAATCTGGAAAATCTATTTTGTTTTTATAAGTAGCGAACCTCGATGAGATTAGTCATCATTTCAAAATTGTGTGCTGTAATGCCGACTGTGTGTTGAGTGCAATAAATCGATAACAAATATTTAACGTTAAGTATGAGCTATACTCGTTTTGTTAACGGCGGATACGTTTTTAAAAGTCATACCACGACTCGCAAAGACAAGAATACAAAGAAAAATAGATTGTACAGCGATGAATATCTCAAATAGGGTTTTATCATTATTTTCCAGAATCCCCAGTGCGTACTTTGTCGAGAAGTGTTGTTAAAAGAAAGTATGAAGCCATTAAATCTTTTTCAACATTGAAATACCAAACATCCAGACAAAAACGAAAAGCCTGTGAAATTGTTTGAAAAGAAAGCTAAACTCCCTCCACAAGGAAGAAGTCGCTTTTACATCAGCAACCACTACTAATGAAAAAGCACTACTAAAGTTATCGAATTGCATTACGCATTGCAAAAACCAGTAACCCACATACAATTGATCTGATTTTACCAGCAGCTGTTGAAATGGTGCAAATAATGGTTGGTTAAAAGGAGTTTGGCAAGCTGATACCCCTATCTAATAATACTATCAAAAGAAAAATAAGTGACATGGTAGAAGATATTCGAACATAAGTTGTTGAAAATAGTTTGATAATTGTATTGGCGGGGTAAATATCGATTGAATAAAACAAGAGAAGTTTACTTTGGCGATTTTAACTTCTCTTGTTTTATTCAATCGTTGTTGAAAATATTAATAAGTGCACGTACGTCTCATTGCAGATGGAAGAAATTCACGGATATTTCTAATTGTGCCCAATTTATAGTGTTTGTAAGTTACAATACTGGGCATGGTATTACAGAAGATATTTTATTTTATACTCTATTACAGGTCAATACCACTGGCAATTGTTTATTCGACACTTTCATGCAAAGTACTAGTACGTGCGAGATTGACTGAGCAAATTGCGTTGCTATATGCACTGATGGCGCCATGGCTATGACAGGACAACGATCTGGTCTTATTGTCATATTTAAAAACATAATGTCTAATGTTACATGGTTACACTGTTTTTTTACATCAAGACGTTCTTGCATCAAAATCTTTACCTTTTGAAATGAATTGTGTTTTGAAAAATGTCATTAGTGTTTAATTCCATCAAGAGAAAATCATTCCACATTCGCATTTTTCGAAAAATGTGTAAATGTGGATTCTTTATACGCCAATCTTCTTTATCACGCGGAAGTAAGATGGCTTTCGAAGGGTAACGTCTTGCAAAAAGTTTTCCAGCTAAAAGCGGAACTTTTGATGCCCCTGCAAGATGAGAAATCGGAATATGAGAACATGTTTTCCATTTCCATTTGGCTTCTTAGGCTGGCTTTCCTTGCCGATATTTTCGAGTAGTTAAACACTCTGAATTAGTTTGCAAGGCCGCAATATTAACATAATAACAGCCACGGCCAAAATTATCGGAGATTTATAAAGAAACTTGATTTCTGGTCGACTTATATTGGAAAAAAACGAAGTTTGATACATTCCAGTACGTTCAAGAACTAATAGAAGAATTAGTTAAGGATTATACGATGAATTCTGAGCACGTGTTTTCAGATATGCAAGTTAGATTGCACAATTTAAAACAACAGTTAATTGGCTATTTCCTGAAAGAAATTCAAAACAGTTATGACAATTACACATTGATACTGGATCTATCAACAAATATGAAAGAAAATCTTATTGAAATATCATGTGATGGAATGTTGAAACTAGACTTCTTTTTCCAGAATATAGATCAATTTTGGACCAGAAGAATGCAAAAATACCCTGAGCTTCCGAACAACGCCATAAAGTGTTTGGTGCCATTTGCTACATCATATTTGGGCGAATTAATCTTCTCGCCTACGACTGCCATAAAAACAAATTGGCAACCGCCTCCAACTTGAAAATTATTGTGTGTGTATCGAATACAGAGCCCAGGTTTGAAAAGCTAGGGACCTCGATGGGGCAGTGCGAAGAAGCGCTGTCGGTCGAGGTCACAGTGGAATACGATTCAATGGGCCGCGGGATCGAAACCCGGTTGGGCGACCGCATTTCATTTAGTTAAGTTTAGGGTGCATGTTGCATGAATGGTTAGTATGTAAGGGAAGCTCGTACCCCCCTGAAGTAATGCAAAAGCGGTTTCGGTAGTGTGAATGTCTAAAACTAGAAAAAGATTTGAAAAGCTAGTTTTTGGAAAACATGCATCGCATTAATGATTTTACTTTGCAATTTGTTTTTATGTTTACAATTATTTATGTTTAGGTTCTTGCATTTGTTAAAAATATTTTAAGTTTAAATTTATTTTTGTTTATTTTGGGAAAGGCAGAAATAGATGTCTTGAAAAGCCATTTTGTTTTATTTTGGAAATTCTCCCGGGACCCCCCTAGCCCTACATCACTACGCCCTGCCGGGCGCGACCCACTCTTTGGGAACTGAGTTAAAGTATATTATATAATGCATAAATTTCAACTTTTCACTTAATTTTGCAAAAATAAAATTTGTTTTTCTTATTCTTAAAAAACATGTTATACCTGAGTTATGTCGGTAGTACTCAAGAAATCTTTTAATTAGTTCTTGAAAAATGGAGGGCTTACGCAAAGTTGTAAATTATAAGAGTCCGGCATATAATCTTTTGTTTTAGGATTTAACCTCAGAATTGCTAGGCAATTTAGTAAAAATACGAATGATTTTACAGGCCAAGTAGAATTTAGTTTTATCCTTAAGGGTTATGAATTAGTAATGTTCGCGGCTATTGTGTATTTCTCTATAGGTGTGTCATGTGAACCTTTAGAATTAAAAACTGAACAAAAGTATTCCTTATAAACTGTTTCTTCTTACAATAAAATTTGTAGTCATCAACTACATGGCTATTGTTGGTTAGATAATTTGGGCAAAGCCCATACAAAATTAATTTGTATGAGAAGTACATTTTGCATTCTAACTATTAATATACATACTCTGCAGTCTGCACTGAATTTCGGACATTTATTTATGATTTACATGTCTTTGCAGAAGAAAGAGATCAAATTATCTGATGATTACTCCCACCATAAGGAACGAGCTACTAAAGCTAGTGTAATAAATCAACCGCCGCGCCGTTCGAGTAATTAGAAAGTATGCCAAAAATGGAAAACATTGAAAATAAATTCTGGGGTGGCCGACTAAAAATGTCTTCTACTACACATGATGCTATGTTAAGGAAAGCCAATCTGGCTTACAGATGTACCATGAGGAGAGGACTTCTTAATTCTGGACTCTGAGGATGCAGAGCGCACAAGAAAAGAAACCACTCCACTATTTGCGATGGGCCAACAAACATGGTCACTGGATACCAGAACAATGACAAAAGGTGCTATTCAGTAAAGAATTCACATTTAATATCAATAATCATGCTGATAATACACATGTCAAAAGGTTTCCTGGTTTTCACTAAATTGCGTACTTCCAACAGTAAAACACCCAACCACTGTTATGTTATGATAGTGCAGCCTGCCGAAAAAGTTGGTCGACTGCTTATCGTCTTTGGGGTGATGACTGCCGCAAAATAAATTGAAGCACTACAGAATAAGATATTGCCTAGTGGGAAAAAAGTTTTGTTTGGAATATAAAAGTTCATTTTCCAGGATGACAATGCACCTTGCCATGCAGCAAATGTAGTTCAATCTTGCTTGTCCACCCATAAAGTTGATAGAATAGATTGGCCAGCGCAATACGCAGACCTTAAAACCATTGGAAACTTGTGGCAACCGATAGCTAACATTATTTGGAAGAAAAAACCGACAAAAAATAGATTTAAACGAAGCCCTTATCAATGTAAATAGATACATATTAGACATCAAGAGCAAGGGCTGGCTGATAAACCATTAAATTATTGTAGTATTAATCAGTACGTTCTGTAATATCCCGGTTTTTACTTAAACTGCAATAATAAAAAATACATAATTTTGAATAAATGTTCTATTTCAAGTTCTTTCTTCTTAACAAGTAAAAATTTGATCTGTTAGCTTTACTATATTGCTGTTTGAATATCTGCGTGGGTATGACACAGACTGACAAAGAAATTAATAATATCGTTGTAAAACAAGTTTTCCCCAATTTCTCAAATGATATAGGACTTCATCACACCACTGTAAGCTAACTAATGTTGCATATACATATTTAATTATAATTCCATATTAAATGTGTATCCAAACAATATTATAAAGCATTTAAATTGCATATTTATTCACATAAAAAAAAGAAAAATAGACCTACACCTCAAATACATATTAGGCATGCACGTTTCTTGACTTTTCAGCTTGGTGTTCCAACATAGATCACATGGCTAAAATTACCTGAATTTTCAGCAGGGTGAAAGTGCAAATATGGCCTTAACCGCCATATAAGAAGGCGCGGTGTTTAAAATTTAGAATTTAGAATATAAATTTAAAGGGAACTCTATGAGATTGTACATTTCTGTGTCTCAATGATTTGCTACCACAATCCACTACCAAGCACAATGGAATTTTAACAAATTTTTTGACAGATTAAAACAATGCACGGAACCTAACCTTCAAGTTCTGCGCGCGCTATACTTAAAACTACGTGCTCTTGTTTATGGGTACACCAAGCTGGGCGCGTAACGTCACACGCACATGTCTAATAATGGTTTATGTACGCGGAATTAAACCATTCCTTGTTTGGTTATGTGAGATGATTCCAATACAACCTGTTGATAAGTATTACTTTAAGGGACATTTTTGAGTAAGCGGATGTTCATTCGCGCCATGCTAAGTACTGAGGTTACGTACACAAGCATCCTAGATAAGAGGACCCCTTTTGAATCTTATGTGTATTACAATTTAAATGCAGTCGTTTTGGAGCAATAAATATGTTTTGGGTATTTATAACTAGCTAGTTTTAAAACTTCTTTGGAAGAAAATAATATACACCATAGACCTTCAGGCCTGAAGCACTAAACACACTTTTAAAACAGAAGGCTTAATTCGTAAAATGCATACAGGTTACCGTTTTTCAAAATTCTAGCCCATCCTATAATTAGCTTTTGAACATGTTTTCACTGTAATAAGAAGAGCGCCGCGGGTTGCTATAATAATTATTACTCCTGAAAGTTTTCATTCCTTCATTAACTGCTATGTTTTCAATCCCACACAGGATAATTCGAATTTCTGCCACTTGGAGGCGGATAAGTTGTTTTTTCATGCGAGTATTATAATTTTTCCGCTCTCTAATCATACATAAGTAATAATTTTCGTCAAAAATAATAATGCATTATTCAAACTAAGAAGAAACGGCGTCTATAAACTTTTACTATTTCCAACAATGCCAAAACAATGTGATTAGAGATTGATTCTACATAATCTTAACCGTCACCATATATTTTTGAACGTTTACACTCTGATACAGTTACTATCTACAAATGACATAAAATAACATGAAAATACTTTTTAAACTTACTTGTGCAGCTCTCGCCTCTTCTTGTTTTCTGCTTTTGCGCTCCTGAGCGAGCTGCGCTTCGCAGTTAGACCTCAGTCGCCTTTCCTCCGCGATTCTTCGTTCTAACGTGCTAATGGTTTGTCTGTCGGTGGCCCGAGAACTGCTAGCGCTCTGCAGCCGATTCTGTAGTTCTTCGACTTCTCGTTGCAAGGCGGTCATTTCGCCTTTGGAGACTTTCTCACTGGTAGTAAGGTTCACCACTTGCAGTCTCAAATCTTGCTCGCTTTGTCGACTACTTTGCAGGTCCATCCTTAGTTTTCTAAGGTCTGCTTCAAGCCGCTGCAAGTACTCCACTGCTTCCCTCTCTTTGTCTTGCTCTTTCTTTTCTCTTCGCCTGGAAGGCCGAGTTTCGGGCTCGGTGGGGCCGAAGTCTTCCGCTCCGGCGCCCACCGCCGCCCCGTTCGTGTGCGAATGGTTCACTTTCTGTCTGTTTTCTATATGTTTGTTGTCTATGTGTTTGTGATCATGGTCTATGTGCTCTTTACTTTTGTCTAGGGATTTTCTATGTGATTTCGGCTGAGTGTGGTTGTGATGTATGCCGTTAGATATGGTGCCGTTTGGTATGTGACCATTCTTTTCATGGGATTGTCTACTAGTGCTGTGTATTTTAGTGTTACTTTGAGTTTGAGTGGCAGGTACAATAGCTGTGGACGTGCTCTCGGCTTGCGAGGCGGCACTCGTGTCCAGCGGCAATGCTTGCAAGAGCAGCTGCTGGTAGAACTCGTTCTCTTTCGCGACGTCGCGCTGCTTTCGTTGTCGCATTCTGTATCCGATGTAGGACTTGAAGCCGAAGCCCAAGGTGACCACCGGGTAGCCTATACAGTGCGCCGCGAACGGCCTGCACAGGTCCAAGTGACCCGGCATGTGCTTCACGTCGCGCAGCCGCACCGCCGCCTCCAGATATATAAACAATATCCACAAGAGGATCGTCGGCGTGCATATGCCTTTATCCGTGTGCCACACGTACTGCACCCAGACGTACGTACTGGCCGCGAAGAACAGCCAGTGTACCGGGATGAAGAAGTAACACAACATGTCTGATGTTAAGGCGATGCAAACGAAGAACACGGAAAAGGCCAGGCCTTGGTATTTAAATGAGTCATACACCGAACGCAGCAGAAGGTAAAATGGCCATAGGAATTCGAAACGAAACTCCAGGATGAAGTCTGCCAGAATCACCAAGACCCACAAAATAAAAAACTTCAGGTACAACAGCGTGCTGTAACAAAAAAAAATACCGTAGTGTTCTAGGCGAAAACAAAATTTAACAAAGTATAACAAACCAACATCTAGCAAACAAGTACATTACATCTGATGGTTTACACAACACTGGCCAGGTCAACAGTTTGGCTATTTTTGAACAGAAATCTTTTAATAAGCAAATACTTACGGAACCCCTACGACCACAATATTTAAAAGACTTACATATGTATATATAAAACACGCAACCCAGTGGCCGTCCTTACGAGAAACTTAAATGGTCCAAACTACGAGGGGTATTTTTTAAATAAGGTCCGTTTTTTTAATAAGAAGAGAAATACTGTAAATATCATTAAAATATATTCTTTTCCATATTCTACATACTTTTATCTACTTTTCTACATAATTTCCATTTTTGTTCAAACATTTGTCATACCGCTCAACAAGTTTTTGAATTCCGACATCAAAGAAATCTGCCGCCTGTAAAGAAGCCCACAATCCATGATTGCCGTTTTCATTTCTTTGTCATTATAAGGTGGATGTTGCAGTTGTTCCCATCCAAAAGACCTGGGAACAACTGCATCATCCACCTTACAGTCCAGACCTTGTACCCAGTCATTTTCACTTGTTTCGGTACTTAAAGGAGTTCCTTGCAGGTCAACGGATCAACGACGACGAAGAAGTGAAAATTGCAGTCACGGATTGGGTTTCTTATTAAATTATGTAGAAAAGTAGATAAAAGTATGTAGAATATGGAAAAAATATATTTTAATGATATTTACAGTATTTTTCTTCTTATTAAAAAACGGACCCTATTTAAAAAATACCCCTCATACCGTTGACTGAGGTAAACCTCTGACGATATGTTCTTCACCAAGCCAACAATGACAGGCTAATGATTAAAAACTTCCATTGTTGATTTTGTGAACAGCATATTTTCAATCCAAGTCAAAAACTGAAGTGTAATAACTGACGTTTCTCATTGCTCACTTGGCGAAAAGCAGATTCTAAAGCAGCTTTGGTTGAAATGATTCTCCGAAAACGTGTTTTTCACCAAGTAAACAATGGAAATCGTCCCTACTGAGGATAATAATTAGTATGTAGGTATATTAGTTTGTGCGAAATTTTGAGACTGTAGGAATTCCGTAAGTGTTTGCTATACTTAAGCAACCGTCTCTGCTCAACCCAATGTTTATAAGCACTTCAAAAATAGTATTTAAGGGATTTAAACGTTTTAATAAGTTACATTATAAAATTAACGTACACTAATTACGCACTTACAAGCAAACTAATACAATTGAATAGAAAAAAATGATGGAAATTTATTGGTTTTATATCTTATTGTTTAGTTAATTCTAGTAGTTCCCGTAAAGACTTTTATTAAAGTAAAAATAATATGCAGGGTACTGTTTAAAATACATGTACAAAAAACTAAATCGTCTTCATGTTCTAAAATAGTTTAAATTGCATCTACTTATAATAATTATTTTACTGTTTCTCGGTCATAAATTATTAGAAATTGTATATGATTTATGACTTTCAATAAAAAAATTTATAATTATTCAAGTGTTTTATCTTTTAACAAACGATATTTTTTCAAATACTATCGCTGTTGAAAGCATAAAATACAGGTTGGATTCTGCATCTAATTGTTAAGGAAATTTTTATGGTACAACAAATTAAGGTTAATATCTGCTTGGAGTTACAAGGCTAAATGGATTTAAACATCTCTTGTACCACCACAATTAATAACCTTAAATCACAAGCAAATAAAACCTCACACGGCACAGTCGACAAAACAACTGCATCAACTTAGCCCAAAAAAAATATATAAATACAAATTAAGAAATTCAGTTTTTCTTTGTAAAAGCTCAGGCCAAGGAAGAATTACAATTCATATTTTCTCTTGTACAAAACAATCCAATATCAGGACTTTGCTGACCCTAAAACATGTTATGACTTTTGGAAGCTTTGTAATTAGGTTAGAATTACAGTTAATTCCGCTTAATCGGGCCTAAACAATTCTAGCCTAATTAAGCGGCTGGCCCAAATATGCGCAATTATACACAAAAGTAAAGAATGAGTGATATGGTAGATTTTGGTACACCAGTTAACTCCGCCAGCCGACGATGACTTGTGGTAAGTGGCTGGCTTTTAATTGTATCAAACAAAGCGATTTTACTTAAAAGTATCAAATCATTTCTTATCCATCTTCGCAAGTGTTTTAAAATTGTGAAAAAGCGAATCTACACATACGTCGCATGCACCGGTGTAGCTGTTACTGAATGTACGTAAACGCCACCACAGCCAAGGATAACTACATGTTAATCCACGCCAAACGTATGCGATGTATGATAAAAAAAGGTTTCAAAACGCTGTTATGACTGCATTGGATAAAGAACACATATTAAAACGTTTACAAAATCTTTTTGTGATTACAAAGTTTTGCAATTGTATTACTTATTTTAATCTTCAATTCAAAGCGATGTAAATTGCTGTTGATTGCTTGAATTGATTTCTGTTCTTTAAGATTTGGCCCAAATAAGCGGCTACCCCGATTAACCGGTGGCCCAGTTAACCACAATCGACTGTATACGTATTACGTTTTTGCCAATTTAAATACATAAATTAATAATTGATTATTATTTATTATCATTAAACTCTATACGCTGAGAAATAGGAGAAAAATCTCTGCATCATACTGGCAGAAGGTCAATAAAATCTCCCTTCTGCTAAGATCTATATACAGGTTGTACCAGAAATAGGTACAAATATTTAAACCAGTAATAGATTGGCTCAAGTAGACTTCAATGGTACTATTCATTTTTCAAAAATCATTAAGTTTATGTTTTTGAATTAAAAAATAAAATAAAATTTTGTTTGAGAACTGCTGATGATTAATAGAAAATGTATTTAAGCTGTAGAAGGTTATTACCAAATTGTAAAGTAAATCCAAAGTGGCAAACACGTAAAAACTTGTCTGGCTTGTGATAACAACAACAGACTGTATAGAAATTACTGAGCTACCTAATAGTATTGGTTTGTGGCAGGCGAAAAGAAATTTTTTTGCAGTTCTATCTTACTCTCCTTTGCATAACGTGTCTTTGAACTAAAATTTTTGTTATTATCCTGCGGTACTCAAATAATTTTGGGTCAAATTTTCAATTATTATTTTCTCATATTTTAAGGGCCCCATTGCCAAAGAAATGTTTTTTCTAGTTTGTATATATTGTAATCTACCATCGGATTTAATACCTGTATGTATTTAAAAAAAATAGTACTATGGTATTTTACAGGTAAGTTATCAGTTATATTTTCAAAATTAACGAAATTAAATATGCCAATCTAGTTTAGCCACCAACAAACCTTCGAGCTTATGGCTCTTCCCTTATTTTCAAAAAATCCTTTTTGGGAGTTATAATTTAGGACCACAATATCTACAAGATTCACATATTAAAACCTTGAAATAGCCAAAGTGACAATGACTTTGTTTTTTTAAATACAATACCCTGTATATTGTTGAATACATATTTTAAAAGCTTTTTATTACGAAAATAACGAGAGTTTGTAGTGCATTGCAAAGTAGATTTCGAATTCTCATTGATTATAATTTTTACACATTCATAGAAGTAGGTTCATTTTGTACTAATCTAGTATTATATAATATACAGGGTGATTCATAACGTACGGAGGAGACTGAAATGGCAGCTAGAGGAGGCCAAAATAAAATTTTTTTATAAACTTTTGACAAATCCCAAATAATAAGAAAGTTACAGCAAATTAAAATTAAATCAATTAATGAGTATTTGTTAGAAGCTATGGTAGTAGCCTACATTTTAAATTCAATTTGGGTATATTTGAGTTAATTCAACAATTATTTAGTGAAAAAATTCATATTAAATTTAAAAATGTAGAAGTTACGATTACTAAAAATTATCTTATAATGCTCAAAAATTGGTATTCACTTATTAAGAGCCGCTGATTATTTCATAAAACCAAAAAACAGAAGAAAACAAAACAGAAATTTGCTTAAATATTGGTACATTTTAACGTCAAAATTACAACATTGCAAGTTTTCCTACTATAGAATTTCATTAATTAAAGAGGTATCTACCTACTTACTGTTTCTGTTATTTAGGTGTTTTCTGAATAATTTAATTAAAAGTAACAGCAAAAAGTTTTATAACAAGTATATTTCCTTCGAAACAAGAAAGCTAATGGTATGATGTTTAATTCTTCCTCATTAATATCAGCGGCATTCAATAGTGGGCGTTAATTTATAAGAACTTCAATTTGCTGTAACTATCTTATTGGATTCTGGTCAAAACTTTATAAAGAAAAAAAACTTTATTTTGGCCCCTAGCAACCCTTTCAGTCTGTTCCGTACGTTATTGCCATACAGGATGATTCTAAACAGGGCCGAAAAACTTGAACCACGTATAGCTGAGGTTATTTAACCCCTAGATCATCTAGTAATTTTTTTAATTAGGCACCCTTGCAGAGATTAGGTCATCAAGATTTGTTTACATCAATTTACTAAAATGTAAATAACTCCTTTGTTTTTTGTCCCATTTTGATAAACCCCATCGCTTTAGACAGTCCAATCTTAATTTTCAGTCAAGAAAATTGTACAATTGCGTGTGAAAAGTGGATGAAATCCGACCCAGAAGTGAATCCTTTTTAAATTTAAAAATATGGAAGTAATTCCTATTACAAAATGTTCGAAAAAAATCGTGTGGTCCTATTTTTTGGGAAACAGAATACTAATTCAGAAGCTGCAAAAACAACTTAGGTTAAGAATCTCATTTAAGTACACATTTTTTAACCAACTTTTCACTTCTGGGTCAGACTTCATCCGCTTTTCACACTAAATTGTACATTTTTCGCGACTCGAAATTAAGCGTGGATTGTTAGCTTTCCAGAACAATACAGTTTATCACAATCGAACACAAAACAAAAAAATGATTTACATTTTAAACAATTGATGTAAAAAACTTCCAAGCCTCATAACTCAATAAAGATACAAGTTTAATAGGCGATTTAGGGGTTAGATAACCTCAGTTAATGTGGTTAAAGATTTTCGCATATGTTTAGAATCACCCTTTATTATCATCTACCAAAAAGTAATGAAATATATGAAATTCATTAGCAAAGTGGTGAAAATAACGCTGTGGGTTTGCACATGTTCGATTATATTTTAATTGCTTTAGTTTTAAGAACATTCTTATATAATATAATTAAATGGCAAACTAAATGCAAAATTGGGTAGTTTTGTCACAGTATTGTAAAATTGTACTTTAGTCTTTTACTGTCATCTTACAGAGATTGGTGTGTTATTAGCAGATGTGTAGAATTAATTGAAAATATTTTGAAATATGACCAAAATAATAGGCTTGGGGACAATGTCTGAACCACCCTGTATATTGCATAATGATGACTTAACTACAAAACAATATCTAAACACAACAAAAAGTGGATGTTATTGGAAAACAATGCAACCCAATAAAACAAGAACTTGCACAATAAACAAGATTCAGCATCTTAGATTAACAAAATAACAAACAGTTCGTTGTTAAATAAAATTGTATTTAGAAAAAAATTAAGGAAGTAAAGAAGGTTATTATAGTTATCTCAACAAACGAGAGTATGAATAAGTAAATATAATATTATGAATGCATCTAACAGTTTTTTGTTAGAACTATTAATAATATTATAAATACTACTAATTCATATAAATTTCAACCAAGTGGGTCAAGAAACACCTAATAAAAAGGCAATATGTCACAAAAGCAAACAAAACAGCATTCAATGCTACAGGTAATTCACCAAAATAAAATAACATGTCCAAAATGGTAAGTTTATATTCATGTTTCAGTTTAAAAAAACAACAACCATAAGAAATTGATTTACTACTTTTTTGCATTAAATTGCCCAAATAAAAATGATGTTACTGAAACTACATTTTTTTAATTTACCCAGAGACCGACACACCCACAGAACTGACCAGACATTGTTTTGAATTACTTGACCTATTGCATGAAGCCTCATTAATAATTAAAGCGATAAGGATAACCTTTCTGTATGAAATTGTTTCAAAATAAACTACTGATTTTATATCAAACCACTAGAACAACTAACCGGAGGGAGAATAACATCCTACAGAAAGTAAGGAAGGAACAATGAGTGAGAGCAGCAATAATGAGAAGTTATGGCCAAAATGTTAACCTAGATACCATTGTTAAAACTTGTTTTGTTACTCAAATGGTAACAGACCATTTTCTGTTTATCCAGTATTGCATTCATTTATTTCTAAACACAGTCAATTGATTGTATGTTTTATAGTTAAAAGTGTCTTGAAACACGACAATCAAATAGGCCTTCACAAATGAGACTTCTAGTTGTAAATTGGGTATAATGATTGGAAAAGCAGAATTCGTATTCAACTAGCATGAACTTACCGAGTACTAATACATAATTCACGACCCTTATATTGGCTCATTTTCAATACTGCAGGATCAAGTATCCTTACACAAATTTGTCAGTAAAAATTTTGTGTTGCATACAGCAATCGGAAGCAACTGCCATTCGATTTGGAAGAAGTGTTATGTTCGAGTTAATCGAAGCAAAATCAAACTTGAAGATGCATGATTGGACTGATTGTAAAACTGACAATAATAGAGGTTCCACGCTATATATAGAATGTTACCTACGATTTTACGCATTTGCGAATTAATTTTTGAAAACAAAAATAGCTTGTTTTGACAGATTTGAATCCAGCCTAACCTAAATGACACACTGACAGCTGTCACATATATCGATCAAACGTAATCGGGAAGGAAAAGCGGGTTCCAGGAGCAAAATAATCATCTTGTCGTGCACACTACGACGGGAAAAGCTTCGAATTTTCCGACTGTCCAGAAAAACCAGCCATTTTGAAAGACATATGGGTGAAATATGTTGAGACTGTGACAGCTCGTAGGGCCTCTAGCACGAAGACGTTCACAGTCTTAACGCGGAAACGTACCTTCCGTAAAATCCTTCTGTTATTTTGTTCCGTTTCAGGGGTCTTCTCATTTTGCCGATCTCAACATTTCGTCTCTTCATAATTCACACAGAACCAATACAATAAGCGCTATTTCAGTCACTTCGCGGACGCGCTGCTCGAAAAGCGCGGCTGTTTCATGGATTTTCGTCACACAAATCGTGATTTTTGCGGTAAATGTCTTTTGTTGTCAACTTGCCCCACTTTTTCGCACTTTCAACGCGAGAGTGCGCTCGCACCATTTTGACAAATTTAGCGGGAAAATAAAAATACAAAACTCGACTTCAGCACAGCTCATAACTAGGAAAACCTGTTCTTAATTCCACGTTTAATATTTTATGTATGTAAATATAATACATAATGACCACATCGAAATGAAAGAATTAAACTTTTTTAAATAAAAACGTAGTCAATACGCTTTGAAACAGTATTTTCCGTAAAATTATTTGGTAATTTAACAGGAGAAAGTAAAAGGATTTCGATTAACATACAGAAGCGTCTAAATGTCTGTACAGGTCTATGTTATGATGATTGGTAAATTGGTTGCTGTGGAAAACCTTCCCAAATAGGTTTGTAGATGAATATTAAAAGTTCTGAAAGAATCGTTATATTAACAAACAAAATTATGTCTGTTGCAGGTAACTCAACACAAAATACTAGAATTTTAATTATAATTTATGGCATTTGTATATACATTTGTTTCAATAAAAATATTTGCAAATAGGTTATTGCCACTGAGAGAGTAAAACTTTGTAGGCAACCGTTAGCAAATTGTTTATAATATTTACTAATTAAATTTTGTATCTGCTTAAGGTGGTTAAAGGGTTTTAATTGCTTCTTATAAAACAATTAATTGCTAGTCATCCAACTGTACTAGCAAAAACAATAAACTGAGAAAAGATAGGCAATAAACTTTGAAAGTACCACTTAATTATTGGTTGTTATAATCAGCAACCATGTTGTACTGCAGATAGAGCAAATGCTGTAATTTGGCCTCCACAAAAAAAACATATTGCAAAAATCGTTTGTATATTGAAATTTTTTTTTTATTAATTTTTTGGCAGAAGTATGTAAATGATCAAAAATAGCTTAAGATCCCATTATAAACTCTCCAACTGATTTTAAAATTCCTGAATTTAATTATTAGTTGAATTTTAAAATAAAACCCTTAATGTAAACACTCTAAAAGGTAAATCCCAAATAGAACGATTTGTTACAAATAGTTTTAAATATAAATTTTTTAAAATAAACACAAATTATTAAAACTAAACTATTGCTTCTTTATCTACATAATAGTAGTTAAATATGTAGTAAAAACAGTACCTACCTATTATGAAGTATCAAACTTTTCCTTTTCACGGTGCAAAATACACTACAACTTTGAATTTGGCTTTTTATGATCATTGTATTCATTTTGAGTGAGTGAGTTTAGAAAGTCATGACCTTTTGCAGTTCTGATATTGTAAAAGTGTCTAGTAAAGAAAGTCGCACATGTTAAAAAATAAGAAAGGTACTGGGGGAGTGGTCGAGATATAATAGAAGTGCTTTTAACGTAATGATAATCGTTTATATTTAAACACCATTCCTTAATCAAATCACATAAGATACTCAAATAATTTAAAGTAATATAACCTACAAACAGTTGTTTAAAGAAATATGCAGTTCACATTTCGAAAATAAATTTTCTTCGTCTTTTCCAAACATATTTCTGAAACAACAGAAACTGAATTACACAAAATGACAAGATTATGCTTATTAAAACAACTGAAAAATGGAAAATGTTCAATGCGGCAAAATATAAAATTTCAAAGTAGAAGTATTTACAAAAAAAAAAATGCACAGTAAATGGTATAAAATATGAAAAATACCCATTTACAACATACAGAAATGCATTTTTAAAAACTGCATAATATTCTTCAAAAACGGGAATGAATAATTGCACATCAGGAGGCATTTATTTTGGCTATTTTATTTATTCAAAACACAAGAACTAAAACAAAACCTAATGAAAGCAAATCACACTAAAAATCCATTACAAAATCCGTTCATAAAATAGCAGGTATGCTTGCGCCTTGAGAACTTTGCTTTCCGACACTTCAGAAACATACGAGTCGCTGACATAATACCACTTGCCAGGAGGCACCTCTGGAGCCGCCTCAGCCCCTCTCCCTCCATCTTCACTCCGAGCTTGTTTCTGGTTCTTTGGCAAAAACTGCCAACGGTAGCTATGATTGTCTATGGAAGATCTGACTTTCACATAAGCTACATAATGGCCACCATGGATGGAGCCACTGTGTTCCACCACTCCATATAGGGCATATAGGACCTTAGTCTGACCCGACTCGAACGTCGGGAGGTTTTGACATCTTTTTGAACAGAAAGGTGCTAAATCTAATAGAGTAGGGAAGGTTACATACTTGTTAACCTTGGCTGAGCGAAACCTGAGAACCTAAAACAAATAAATACCATTATCAAAAATGATTATCTAAGGAAAATTAGACTAAAAAAGTAAGGTTTGACAAACAAACAAAAATGAATTGGTTAGACAAGACGAAGCAAGGTTATGTAGACAAAAAAAAAGTAAGGTTAGGGAGACCAAATAAAGAATCAAGTTTGGAAAAACTAAAAAAAAGTAAGGTTAACAAGGTAAAAAGTAAGGTTTAGACAGACACAAAAGTAAGGTTACACACACAAAAAAGTAAGGTTAGAGAGACCAAATAAAGAAAAGTTTGGGAAGACTAAAAAAAAGTACGGTTAGACATCCAAAACAGTAAGGTTGGGAAGGAATGAGAAGGAGGTAAAAAATAAGGTTAAACATTCAAAAACGTAACGTTTGACAGAAAAAAAGTAAGATTAGAGATACAAAAAATTAGGTTAAACAGATAAAAAGTAAGGTTAAATAAAACAGATAAAAAGTAAGGTTAAATGGACATCTAAAAAAAGAAATAAGGTTATGTAGGCTAAAAAGAAATAAAATTAGGATTTCAGGTTAGACGAAAAAAAGTAAGGTTAGACAAACAAACAAAAAAGTAGTTAGATAGATAAACAAAAAAATCTATTTTAGATTAGACAAAAAAAAGTAAAGTTATAGAAACTAAATAAAGAATCAAGTTTGGGAAAACTAAAAAAAAGTAAGGTTAACAAGGTAAAAATTAAGGTTTAGACAGACAAAAAAGTAAGGTTAGACACACAAAAAAGTATGGTTCGGGAGACCAAATATAGAATGAAGTTTGGGGAGACCAAAAAAAAAGTAAGGTTAAACATCCAAAAAAGTAAGGTTAGACAGAGAAAAAGTAAGGTTAAATAAAACAGATAAAAAGTAAGGTTAAATAGACATTAAACAAAAAGAAATAAGGTTATGTAGGCAAAAAAACTAATAATAGGATTTCAGGTTAAAAAAAGTAGGATTAGACAGGCAACAAGTAAGGTTATGTAGGCAAAAAAGTAAGTTTACACAGACAACAAATAAGGTTAGACGGACATAAAAGTAAGATTATACAGACAGAAAACTGAGGTTAGATAAAGAAATAAGTAAGGTTAAGCAAACAAAAAAGGAAGGTTAGATAGACAAAAAGAAATAAGGTTATGTAGGCAAAAAAGAAATAATGTTACAGACACGAGAAACTATTTCAGTTTAAACAAAGAGACGTTTGGTTAGAAAGGCAAAAAAGTAAAGTTAGACAAACAGAAATAAGGTTATACAGGCAAAACAGTAGGGTTTGACATACAGCAAATAAGGTTAGATAGACGACAAAAACGATTTCAGATTAGACAAGAAGGAGTAAGGTTAGGAGATTACATAAAGAATTAAGGCTGAAGAGACTAAAAAAAAGTACGATTAGGGAAGCAAAAAGTGAGGTTAAATTGATAAGAGAAATAAGTTTATGCAAGCAAAAAGAAATAATGTTAGACACAAAAAACTATTTCAGGCTAGACAAAAAGAAGTAAGGTTAGGAATGCAAAAAAGAGTAAAGTTACACTTACAAACTGAAATAAGATTATGTAGGCAAAACAGTAGGGATATAGACATACAACAAATAAGGTTACGCAGACACAAAAGCAAGGTTAGGCAGACAGAAAAGCAAGGTTAGACAGACAAAAAGAAGTAAGGTTATGTAGGCAAAAGTTAAGATAGAGAAAAACGATTTCAGGTTAGGCAAAAAGAAGTAAGGTTAGGAGATTAAATAAAGAATTAAGGCTGAGGAGAGTAAAAAAAGTAAGATTATGGAAGCAAAAGGTGAGGTTAGATAGATAAAAAAAATTAAGAGGTAAGCAGACAAAATAAGTAAGGTGAGGTATGTAAAAAACGATTCTATTTTAATGAGAAGTCTCTACTCACCTGGAATCTTTTCAAGTGCAAAATAAGTACAGCAGGAGGATTGCACACAAGTAATTGTTTTGTGGCATTGGTATACACTGTCTTCTTATCCGCTCCACCGTGTCGTTTTGTGCATAAATCACATCCTACTTTGTTATTACCCGTTAACAGCTCACAGGCTGTAAACTGATTCAGGCAAGACTGCACTGAGCACTCGCCTTCCTCGCATTGATAACGCGCTGTGATTGTGCTTGTCCAAACGTCCGTATCGCAGTCTTCATCCATCTGAGAAAATAATTTAGTTTTTGTTTACAAACACAAGCTAAGGACTTACTTTTTCATCCTGAGTATCATCATATCCGCCACATGCACCGTCACCACACATACTATCCATGTCCTGTTTGCTGTCGCTTGTCTGTAGACTGAATAAAGAGTCTACACGTTTGGAATCAGAATCGTTGAGCAATGACAATTTTTCTAAATCAGCCTTTAAATCAATGTTTTTGTTGTTTACAAATGACAGTCTTGATACAGGACGATCATAGTCCTCATTACCACTAAAAAAATATACACATTAGTAAATATTAATTACATCCCATAAAGTTAGCCTTTAAGTAAAACTATGCCTAAAGTAACCGTACATTTACGACTATACAACTATATATTGGGACAAACTAAAATACATATATAAGTCAGGTATTTGACAGTTTATTTGTTTTCCTAATAATTTTTTTAATTTAATACTAAGTAACTATTTAATTAAGAACAATTGGGGCCAATCAGCAACACAAAAAACAAAATACTTATTCTATCATCGCTAATTAACAAGATAAATGTTCATATTGCGTGGCAACTAAATATTGGGACATTAGCACGTTTTTTTTTTCTAAAATGGAGTAACATCACCCTTAGATTTTATGACCGCTCGAATTCAGTTGGACGTTGACTCGACTAAGGATCTGCACTTTTCAGGAGTAAATCCATTCCAAATTTGCTCTATTTTGGCTCTAAGTTCCGGTAATGTCTGTTGTGGCTTGTTCCTCAATGTTTGTTTCATTTTAAGCCACACTATTTCAATGACATTGAGGTCAGGACTGTTGGAAGGCCAAGAAAGAACATTTACTTTGTGGTCGCCAAACCACTTTTTTCTGGTTTTGGCCGTATGACAGGGCGCTCCATCCTGCTGAAAAATGTAATTTTCGCCAACATTTAACTTCGCGATACTCGGTAGCAGACTGTTTTCCAATATTTGTTGATATTTCGCGGCATTCACGGTACCATCAATAAATTCAAAGCATCCTAATCCTGAAGTTGCCACGCAGCCCCAAATCATCACTCCTGTAGGAAATTTACCGTACCTTTTAGGCAATCCTTTTGGAAAGCCTCATGTTTAGTACGAATCACGCGTTTGCGGTGATCACCGACACATACGTCGAATTTTGATTCGTCACTGAAAATTACTCTGAACCAATCTTCTACCGACCAAGATAGTTTAGATTTAGCCCATGCAAGCCTGGTTTTCTTCTGTTTTTCCGTCAACAGTGGCTTTTCCTTTGCCTATAAGGAAACAATTTTGTTTAAAATTACACTTTTAAATTGTTACTTGTAATTCAACCTTATAAAACTTGAGACCACTTTTATGAATCCACCGGCGACAGCATTCCCTTGATAGATTTAATCCAGTTTCGTGATTCCATTCAGCCGTAATTTGCCTTAAAGTATTTCTTCAGCCTTTTTTCAATAGTTTTACTAATTGTCTCTTATTCCTGCTAGAAACTATTTTTGGACGACCCGGACTTTTACGTTTTTTATCTAAGATATTTCCCGTTTCTCCATAATGCTTAATTATATTCCACACTGTAGTTTTAGGAATATTAAGTTCATCCGCCACTTCACGTACTGTGTTATTGCGGCAATAATTTTAAGCACTAAAGCTAAGTGTCCACTTGAGACAAAATAGTCTCGAGAGCAGTCTCGAGACTAGACTCACAAATGTATATAGGCCTGAGAGCACTCTCGGGGACAAGCCGTCACTGGTCGCCGAGACTGTACGTGTCGCAAGTGGACATGTTCATTCCTGCTCTTGAGATCTAGTCTTCAGTCTTCCGCCAATGTTGGAAGAGCTCTGAGAGCACTATCAGTATCAATACACTACCACTACAAACAGCGTGTCTTTAATAATTAACTAATTAATTAATTATAATATAATAATTTGACTTTTTTCAAAATAATTTACATTATGTCAATATTACAATTTACTTTTGGCTTAGACCGCGTCGTCATTTGGAAACTACACCCAGCATTATCAGGTAAGGACCGACCTGTAGCTTGTCTGCCTTTACAAGCATTTGCTCTAGAAGTTTGAGCAATATTTGTTTGTAGGCCATGCCTGCCTAAACTGGGCCGTGTGCTTATATTAATCAAACTTTGGGGCGGACAAGGACAATCTGGTGTTTTACTAAATCTAAAAGCAGTTCAAATTGCACTGCAGACATACGAATAAAACTGCTGTGCATCCGCCAACTGCAACTCATTTACGAGAGTTGAATCGGCTCTCAAGTCAATTCGACGATCCACCCATTTCCTTACCCAACACTTCTTTTTTTTATCTTCCGTTTTTGCACAATCTTATACTCAATTAAAAAATTTTGCAAAATAAAAACACATATACTTGCGAACAAGTCACACCGCAGGCTGCGTGTTGACTCTCTAGTCGACACTGAATTGTCTTGGTCTCGAGACTAAAGTCACTGTCGAGTCTCCCATACCTATCTCGAGACCGCAAGTGATCTCAAATGGACAACACCCTGAGACCAATCTCGAGACTTTCTCTCGAGATTTTATCTCAAGTGGACACTTACCTTACTCCCGAATTTTTGAACTTGTAGAGATACCACGCGCCATTTTGTTCAATAAACGCAGCGATTCACTCAATACTATAAGAAAAGTATTGCCAATTAAACTGACGTTTTGTTC
>JABXWE010023788.1:0-11198 GCA_014611495.1 Limonius californicus | reverse complement strand
AATATTAGGTATCTAATAAATCGCATTGTAAACAATAAAACAATAAAAAACTAAGCTATTTCTACTTCCCGGTTCCATAACCAACACGTTATAAACTACTTACTGATTAAGTGTCAATTCAATGTCAAAAAATGAAAGTTGATACGTTTGTGCAATACGATTGCTAGAGAACAGATGCTTTATTGTTTTGTCGGACACAAACAACCAAAATAATTTACAGCCAAATAAATTCACTAATGTGCTGTGTGAGATCGAGACACAAGCATAACATGTACCCAATGAAAAAAATGCATGTTGTTTTTATGGGCTACAAAAACATGGTGTTTTGTTTTATTTGAGAAAACCTTAATTTTTTTAATAAATATTGTTGAATTTTGTACTATTTGCTCAATAAATCAAAAGTGCTTACAAATAGCCATAAGGATGTACATACAAAAAATGTTCTTATTTAATTCTACATAACATCGTTAAAAATATACAGGGTGCTTCATTTGCAAAAGTTGAGAAAAATAACTTTAAAGTTCACAAAATGTGAAAATTAATTTTGAACACCCTGTACATGGTGGCTCTACGATATTTCGAAAAGAGCACCCTACAACCTCCTGCAATAAGGTCTTTACTTAATTTCGACTTCAAAGCTGCGGCCGCTGAAGTGGTGAAATGTTAAGTGGAGTAATGTAAAAATTAAATTTTGAAAAAAAATTTATTACGTCTACACCAGACATTAGATGGCGCTAATATTTTAGATATGAATAAACATCCCAAGAGAAGTGTTAAATATGCAAAAATATTCAGGGCATTCCATTTAAAAAATTACCTTAAGCGTGCCACACTTATTGTAACTACCTGTATATTTGAAATTAATTTTTATGTATGCGCATTGACCCACAGTTTACATCTGCATTAGAAAGTTTTCTTTTATCTGTTACGGTATACGAGCTATCGAACTCCCACGCACTATTGCCCCACCCTGTATAAAAAATACTCCTAATACATTTTGTATTTTTAAATAAAAATAAACAATGCAAAAAATTTTAAATGACGCTCAATCGTAAAGTATTTACAACAGATTTCAAAGTTAGAAAATCGAAGCCCAAAGGGTCTCGTATTTCCAACTGTTTCTCGATCTGTTATACGCGAATTACCGATCTTGGAGCGTAATATACTATAGCGGTGTTGCCAAATCGTGGGTGCCGGAAAATACAACCCATGACAAGGTGCCACATTTACAACAAATAAATAATTTTATATACGTGTATATAACAAAGCGACCTCTATGATAAAATCAACGAACTAAACTGTATATCCCAGAGTAATGGGTGTCAATATGGCTCCCGACCTATTTTTTGTTAAACGAGGTTACTGACCTTTTCGAAGCCTAGGACGAATTTATACACACGAAACACTGTGGCACCCAAAGCCGGGTGCCTCTTGGTATTTTTGGGTGCCATAATAGCAATGAGTATGCGGTTTGGGTGTCTCAATGACATTTTTTATGTATATATATATATATATATTATATGCATCCCACGCACCATATCCCAGCTCAGCACATTTCATGGCCTACCCTTGAAAACCCCATGTCCCAACTACAACTAACACAACAACATGAACACCTTTTAAAAGTTGAGTGCTTAGGAATCGAACTTAAGCGCTTTGTAAGAATAATCGCGAAGTCAAGCGCCTTGGTCACTACTGTACCGCAGTCCCCGGTTATTATTTACTACTAACTTCATATTAAACATTTTAAAGACGCAATAGCTAGGTACTAAGACCTTTGAGTATCCAACCAAACCCGGTGGTACTGTGTGATATGTTACACATTCCCAATATCATTTGAAAATCCACATATAAGAAACGGGAAAGAACTGCAGACTATTCAGCTCATCATTTAACTATATTTGTGTTAATATTCGGCAAGTAAACCTATTAAATAATAGGTTGCCTGAGGTGTTTCGAATGGAAGCTTTCCATCATTTTCAAATTTTTTGTTTATAGGGCGAGGGGCAGTTGTTTAAAAGGAATATTATACGAAATTGGGATCTAGGGTGATATTTAGTATGGGAAGAATTCCCCCCCCCCCACCTTAGCCTTGAGGCTCTAATTTGAGGTGCGGATTGAAATCTTCAGAGAATTCTCTTTTTTTGTATAATTTTTGAATAAAGCTACTTTCTTCTCCAACTCAAGCTGTGAGACAGACGCAGCTATGTCCTGGTTCATCCGCTCTCTTTGCCATTGGGATATAAGTATTGCCTTTTGCCTATAAGATAGTTGATCACGTGGCTACCTATAACTTCAGCCTAGGGACTCCTACTGGTTAGTATCAGTCGAGTCAGTTGAAGCCAGGTTTTCTTACGAGGTTTTTAGTCCTCCCCTTCCTCCTTTCTCATCCTAGCTAGAGATAGGCAATGAGGGAGTATATACATATTCATTAATCATTTAAATACAGACTAGTACTAAAGAACAACATAATTATACAGAAGTTAAATTATTGTAGTAATTGAAGCAAAAAATTATACAATTTTACATACATTTTCTGGAGAAAAATTGTATCAATCGTTCGACGTCGGACGATGTTACCAGTGTGATGCGTATTTATATTACAGAAGCATTACGGTGCCATTAATAAAATCAGACACACCAAAACTTGGGATATTTAGGCAAGACTTGAAAATCCAAGACTCCTTGTTAAAATATCTATAAGATTGTTATCCATTTTTAGCAACTTCTGCTGCTCAAATAGAAGTACAGCTAAATGTGATAGAGCATGTTAAGAAGTTTACATACAAAGGAATGGACAACCAAGTGACAAACAATTATGGAAAAGTAAAACAAACTGCAAACATGCAACAGTGCCAGAATATCAAAATACGTTGACAAGAAGAAAAAAATTTATAAAACTATACTTGGAGCTACACTATCGTATGGATCCGAAACTTGAGCCGACACAAGACAAACTAAATAACTTAGAACCATTCTAAAGGGAAAATGAAATTAGAGCTCGAGATCAAGTTATTCGGAAACAGTGTAGTATTTTCGACGGCACTAAATTCGTTCAAAAACGTATAGAGTAAAACGGTCAGGCAGAAAAAGCTACAAACTACAGACTGATAAAGATAGAACAAAATTTAACACCCTAAAGAAAAAGAATATCAGCAAGACCCCAAAAAGATGGGCGGAAAGCTCATTCACATCTTCTACAGACTCGTGGGATAAAGAAAGCAGGTTGCAATATCTATAATACATACTTCCATACATAAACTGGGAAATATTACGGGCATGACAAATACAGAAGGAGTGTGTCCGCAATTGGATAAACGTTTAATAAACGAAAATTTGTTAGTTCTACTTTTAACTCAATAACGGTTTTGCTTGTTACCATTTTGTTTCTCATCTTACTTTTGCTTCGCATATATCAAATTCTATTAGAAGAAAACGATAGTTACCATCCTCTTGGAATAATAGCGGAGGCTCTTTACACTTTCAGTGGTACTATTTTCCTTATAAATATCATTGATAAAATCGCGTTTTAGGTAAAATTATTCTAAACGGTTTCGTAATCTAACGTAAAGAAATTTTAAAGACACAGAATTAAACTCGTGGATTTCAGTCGTTGAGCATTGTAAACGGAATGGTGTAATTATACTTGCTGGGCAAATTATATCAAAGCTACACTGTATTGGATACATTTGCGATATACCGATGGTTGGTGGAATCTGTGACATAACTATCCTTCATTGTACTGCAGGAGATATTTGTGATATCCACACCCTTAAAGAAATTTTAGTGTCTCTGCCACAGATCCCAATGGTTAACTGCAAGCAGCTTTGTAAAAACTGTTTTTCACTCTTGGGAGATGTCCCTGATATCACTTTTAAATTCGAAGCTATCAAACCGAAAACATTAATTAACAGCATCAAGCAAACCTCTGCAACACAAAATAAACAACATGAACAGTTACTATCGCGTTATAGTTCACATCACCAAGTCGTCAGTCAACGTTTTAAATCCAGCCTTACTTCTATGTTCGATGGTGCTACTGGTCATATATTTAATATATACATATTGGTTACTACTTGGAACTGTACCTACGATACTTTCATAGTAGCGCTGGATATAAGAATTTATTGTATAATATCTCTCGTCGTCTACTACATATGTTATTAAAATCCAGATGCTGCACATGCGGTAAGTAGGACGTAGCGTGAACGTTTTAACTTACTTCCCTAGGATTTACCATGTAACGTTGCGCCCCGTTGCTCATACGTGGCGCAAACGCTCCAAAAATTTGGTAACCTAGGTAGTCTCTGGAGTTGTCCAGAATTCGATTATACGTGCTTGAAATACAATAAATTTTATTAAAACTGATTTAACTGTATGTACATAATATTTGTAAAATAAATAAAAGCAATTCTAATTAATGAACAAATAAATTAAATCCTGGGTACGCCACTAGGTTTTTTGTAGTCGCAATGGTTCGTTCCTTCGGGTCGATGGAACTACTCCCAGCTGGTTCTGGTAGGTCACGCTTACTGCAGTGGACAAAATGGCCGACGTTGTCACCTGTATGCGAACAACACAAACACCCCAATTAGTTTAATTTGCCGGGGCCAAAGGAATGAAATTCCCTTGCGTTTGGATCAACGGAATACGGGATTAGTGATAGTGAATGTTGCACTTTCCAGTTTAAGAATATGGGCTTTAATGAAATCAACTGTGGCCGTCTTTGTGCAAAAATTCACAAGTGTTTCAATCGCCGCAAGTAGCTTCCAGAATAAACAATCTGTATTTATTGAATTGTAAAACTTTACGTTATTCAATCTTCAAACAGGTGATTTATAAGTAAATCAGTGTTCCTGGAAGTCAAAACTCAATCTACACGATTTTTAACAGTGCAGTGCAGTAGAAATAATTCAACTTGGCTTTGCTTAATTGTTAACATATGATTCTGGCTTTTATATTAAAAATGTCTGGTACACCGATAATTCTCTCTAATTAGCTGACTAAAATCGAATCACGAATCAAGACAAACCTTGTACAGGGTGTTCAACTACTAACAACAGGTGTTAATATAGTTAAGATACGTCACCAATTCGAACACTGGCCCTCTCAACTATAATAACCGTTCTACAGAATTTTCTACTGCTTTCCACCGTTTCAAACACCGGTTAAAAGAACAAAAAAAAAATGTCTGCACAGGGAAAACGTACTACAGGGCACTCACATGAACAAGCCAAGCAAGTTAAATGTTTATATCTACTAACTTTCCTGTCAAAAATGTCCTGGAAATCCAACGTTTTCGAACGGCGGTACGTTTTAATAAATTGACCCCAACGGCCACCTACGATCGACGGACACTAGCTCGCTCCGCTTCGGACTCGGTCACTGGAAAATCAAAATTATTAAAATCGTAAATACAACCGCAAACACTGGAAAATTATGAATTCACTTGTAGGTAAGTATAAGGAATTATTAAACGGATTCTACTAGACTGGTTATTTACAGGAACGGATTTTTAACACTTGGATCTTTAAGAATACTCGTAAAGAAGGCTGCGGAATATTTTCTGACTTTTGATGAAATCAAGAGCCAGGAAATAAAGATAATTCAAATGGCCGCGCCCTCGGTTTTATACGGACCCTTTCTCGACTTCCATCATGCGCGCTCCCCTCTCTGCCGGAGAAAGGGACGCTTGTTCTAGAACATTCTACGTCACGGTTGTGGCAGATGTATGTTGTTGGAGCTGTTATCTTCAAAATGTTGAAACTTCGTGGACTTGGTAATTACATCAAATTATGCACTTGTCAACATTTTTGGCCCGTTACAATTAGACCTACTAAAGAGGTAATGATCTGAATATATTTGTAAGGCTCTCTTTTTCAAAGGTGTAAAAAATCGAAGCTTACAAAGAATCGTTTCTTAATTCTGTAAGATCGCCTTTATCAGTTATCAGTTCGTAGAATCCAGAATAGATTTTCTTTTTCAAAGAGTATTGTGTGATACTTCGTCAACAGAGGAAAAATAGTAATACAATTTCCACAATCAATTTTCTAACACATTGCCGTTTTATAAATAACACTGGCGTCGTTTTTGTTCATTGTTGTCGAGTTGTAATGTTGAATGCAGATTCAGAAAAGAATTAGTTATTGCACAGCATATTCATCATCATCGTTGGCCATCCAGACCTTTGTGGACCATTGCCTCCTTAAGCATCTTCTTCCATCCGTTTCTGTCTCTAGCTTTCGTCTTCCACTGGCGTATTCCGAGTAGTCGTAGATCCTTATCTATCTCATTTAGGTATCTCACAGCACATTATACATTTGTACCTCGGAGAAACCATCACTGCAGCAAAAATCAATTATTGACTACGTGTTAGTAAAACAGAAAACAAAAGTTCAAGATATATGATTGCAAAGTAAGCAGAGGAACCAATTGTGGGACTGGCCACGATGTTCTACGAGCAACGTTAGTATGTCCATATACAACCTGGACGCTAAATAGGACACAACGGCAGTAGACACGGAGAAAGAGAAGGCGACGCTTGAGACTAGACGATACAAACTGTACTTACTACACCAAGAAAGCATAAGAGCGCTGTATGTAAGGAAATTAACAGAAAAACTCAGAAAAGTAGAAGAAGGTGAGGACATTGAAGAAGAACATGATCAAATCAAATCTGCCATATACAAAATAGCAAACGAAACTTTAGGAAAATACAAAAGAAATAATAATACAAAAATGACAAAAATTACCTATTTGGCTAACCGAAGAAATACAACAATTAATAGATGAAAAGAAACGCTTGTACAACGTATATTTAACAACCAAGTCCAATGAAGCATACCAGGAATATAAACGAAAAAATCGTGAACTGCGAAGGAAGATAAACTGAGACAAAATCGACAATGGGAACTACGATGTAACTAAATTGACAGTCTTATTGGAGAGACACAATCAACAGAAGTGTGGCGCACAGTTAAAAGTGTGAGAGCAAATAACACAGACGGTTTCATCAGTCTAATTAACCTAACAAAATTGAAGAAACTCTATGAATTATTGCTATCGGAAGCAAAAGAGGATTGTATCGACAATTCCAGTGAGAATGTTACCGTGATGGAAAAATTGCGAATGATTACAGTGGAGGAAGTAATACAGAGTGTAAGGCAGATGAAAAGTGGAAGATCTCCAGGACCCGGAAATATTCCAGCTGAACTGATTAAATGCAGCGGACCACAATTAACGGAATGTATCAAAAACCTGATGAATGAATGCCTCAGACAACAGAAGGCTCCTTTAGAGTAAAAAACATCATACATCACATCGATATTCAAATAGGGCTATAGCAAAGACCCACAGAATTGCAGGGGATTAAGTGTGAATAGCCCCTTAAGATAGATTGATTATATGGGAAAATCCTACAGATACGACTGAGACAAAATGTTGGAAATAAAATTGGAAAGGAACAAAGTGGTTTCACGCTTGGACGATCATGTGTTAATAACTTGTTCAATATACAACAACCTTTAGAGAAAAATATCCAAGGGAGAGTAAGTACACATGACAATGTTCCCAGAAACAAACTATGGCGTGCTTTGAATTAAATGGAAACCCATCCTGACGTAATCAAAATTATACAAGAGCTATACGTGAACATCGCCTATATTAAACAGGGAAAACAACTGTCATAATTAATCTACACGACTAAAGGGCTAAGACAAGGGTGTAGCTTATCATCTTTAAATTTTAACACGTATGTGGATGTAGCACTTAGAAATTGGAAGAGAAGTTGTGAAGGAATGGCCATACCTATTGGCGAACGACTCTTATTCACACTGAGCTTTGCGGATTCCCAATTCGTGTTCGCACAAAATGCACACGACTTGCAATTTATGCTGAAAAGGCTGCACGCAGTGAATACGTAAAATGGGGTTTGCAGATTAGTCTACGAAAAACGCAATACCTTGTCGTAAACTCCGATGCGAAATTCGACGTACTCCTAAAAGATGAATCTAAATTAATTTAGATACCTGGGAGCTACGATAGACAAAAAACGGACTAGCAGCACATGAAATTAAACAAAGAATACAAAACTTCAGGAAATTATAGGGGCGTTAAACTCATTGTGGTGGGAGAAAGGAATTACAAAAAAAAATAAGAAAAGAATAGGACAAACTATGGTAGAAAGTATTTTGTGATATAGAAGCGAAGTATGGACGATAAGAGAAACTGAAAAAGAAAAGTGACAGCGGCAGAAATTGATTATCTACGGAGGACTCTGCAATAGGCTCTAGAAGAGAACGAATGACCAATGAAGAAATCAGAAATCGTATGTCAGCTACCGAAACAGTAACAGATCGAATTGAAAAACGAAGTTTAAATTGGTTTGGCCACCTATTAAGAATGGAAGACACGAGATGGCCTAAACGATTATTTTTTTGGATACCACCAAGAAAGAGGAAGAAAGGAAATCTTGGAATGAGGGGGTTAAATCTGCAATGAGAAAACGAGACCTTGAGGAAGTTACGACTGCGAAGCTTGACGACTAGGAGTGGGAAAACAGCGACTTGCTGTATGATCATGAACTGATGTGAATATGGCAATTCTGTTTATAATAAATGAAATAATTAATAATATAATTAAAATTATTCGAGTTTATTATATTAAAATACATCAGCCATAATAGGAATTGAATGCTGTTCTAATAATTTGACCGAAAAAGTGTCATGACAAAGATATCAACTCATTCCACTTGTTTGGCGCGTTTTGTTAAATATTAATTTTTATATGAAGCAACTTCTAAAGAATGCAAATGATATAGCTTATGAGGTCGACCAATTTAGCCACTAAATATTGTAAACGGAAAGGTAATATGAGAATCTGGTCCGATTACAAATGATCGTAACTGATTAAGATGTAAAAATTTGGTTTATTTGATATTTATAAACAGTGACATAAATTGCTAAAATTATTTTATTTATTTATCTAGTTTATGACAATAATATATTTAATGGAATAATAATCAATCTAAAAAAATTCAACAATTAATATTTGTGAATTTAAGCGTGATAAAGTAGAAATAAATAATCGTAACTTAAGCCTGCCCTGTTCGAAATTATAAAAACTTATATTGTTAACTCAGCTGCACATGCGACCCCATTACACAAAACAAGTAAATTAGATTACTTTGTAGTTTATATTTTAGTATCTTCTCGAATTACAAAGTCATTCTAATACCATTCAAATTATATACCGATACAAACGATATTTCGATTACCAACCGAACAACAAAACGAAAGTAGTCCGAGAAGTTTTTATAATTGGAATAAATCATTAGCATCTCGGTGATGCATTCGTAACCGAATATTTCGAATTGTTTCTTTCGAGATGTGCGTGCCACTGAACGAACGTAGTTCGAGAAGTTTTTATCATTCGAATGAATTACTTACATCTCGAGATATATGCATAATCGAAAATTTCGAATGATTTAATTCGAGATACGCCCATCACTATCTTATGGATACGAAATTCGAGCAAACACAAGACGAATAAAATAACTTTTACGAATCGCAGAGAAATCCTTGTAAACAAGCCTAGAAAGTAAGAAACTATACGACAGCATATTCTAGATTTATGGTTAATAAATATTGGGCGAACAGAAATGAAATAGCTCACCAATAGAACTATTCGATATCAGGTTAATGAATAATTAGACTTAATCAATTTAATAACTGCGATTCACGAAATACACATTGTTAACTAGGGATGCTTCTCAGAAACAATAGGGATTTGTGTGATTACTTAGCAGTTGCGCATATTTACAAAGTGCATAACTAACAACTTGCATATTATTTACTGTTAGTGAAATTATGTTAATCAGTGAAGTAATTAGGAGAGGTGATTTAAATTATCCCAAAACCACTCCCCACAGTAGGTGGAAGTAAATGTTGCTCTAATAACTGGAGTGAAAATGCGTCATACTGAAAGGCCACCCATTCTGCGTATTTGGAACCTTTTGTAACATACTAACTTTTAGGTCAATGAATTAACCTTCGGATGGCCAAGCTATTTTTGGTTACACGGATGCCCAAGGTGGTGTCCAAGCGGACCCCAAGAATTTTTTCGCCCAGTGCCTCTATTTTATCTAATTGTTCATTGTAAATTGAAGTAGTTGCTTATAATAAGCACCAAAATCTATCAGATTAAAAAAATAAGATAAATTTTGAATAAAGGTTACGTTAAGTTATACTCTCACATATACAGATTTAATAAATTAATAAACAAAAAATAATAGTTTTTTAGACAACCATCTTTTATCATTACAAACACAAAGCAATTTTTACAGTGTAATATAAATTTATGGATCAACACAAAACGATTATTACAGTGTAATACAAAAAATCTAGGGATACACAAAAAATAAGATAAATGAACAAAAAGGGTTATTGCAATGTCATACTAATTGCTTTTACACTTTTACACCTGACAATTCGAACAAGATATTAGGGTAATCTTGGCAGAACACAACCGCGTTCTAAACTTCTCTATACGTAGTCTGCGCAATCATACACCTGAATCCCGGGATTCATTCGCAACGAGAAGGTTACAATTTCGGCGCGAAATTTGAATTTGCTATAATATGGGAAATCTACAAATTACGCTTTATTATGAGTCAGCCAACCATACGAACTGTATAAATACCTAATTCGAGTTCAAAAGTTCAGCGAAATACTTTATAAATATAGATTTTTAATGAAAATTAACCTTTATACAAATTTAGGTTTTGTTACATGGATGGCCAACGTGGGGTCCAAGCGGACCCCAAGCAACAATTAATTAATTTCTAAAAAACGAAAAATTTTTGACGCTAAACTGATATATAAGGGTATGTATAAACGATAAATATTCAGCTAGAAAAAGCCTCAAACCGATTTGCTTGCTATTAAAATAGCTACGACAGAAAAAATATTGGCCATCCGAAGGTTAACAAACAAGGGGTACCGCATAGCCTTGCTAGTTCCGCTAGTATAAATATTAAAAATACTTCAATGCGTATCATTAATATGATTAAATGCAAAATTCATGATATTGTTACATCATAAAAAATTATACGATATGCGATGTAATAAATATGTAAGAATTAACAACACCTGTCATACATACATCTATGTTGTAAAAATAAAGATATTTTTGATTCACAG
>JABXWE010023787.1:0-17050 GCA_014611495.1 Limonius californicus | reverse complement strand
AAAATCTCGATTTCGAAAATTTTCATGAGTTCAATACTTACCCTATACCTATAAGGTATGGGAAAGTAAAAACGTTCTCTGGAATTTCTGTCGTTCGGATTCGACCTTACACTATAAGTCCCCCGTGATTCTATCTTAGCGCTGAGGAGAAACACGTGGCAAATAAAAGGCCGATGCCTAGCAGTGGGACGAAAAGGCTGTCAATGTTGATGATAATTCATTTTAAATACGAGATATGACAATTTAGTTCTCGAATTGACGCTGCAGCATTGCAGTCACGTCAAAAATAAAGCAGCATATAATAGTTCACACATTGATCAATAGAGGATATTCAACCGAAGATCGCGAGTATACCATGTTTCTACCAGTCGTCATGGAGCAACAAGTTAACATTACATTTTGCTGTAAATTAAGAAAAACACCAAAATAAATTTATGAAATGTTGAAATTTTGCACGGTAATAACACCGTACGCCGTAGTAGTACATTTAAATGGTTTAAATGTTGCAAGATAGACATGAAGAAGTTTTAGATAACGCTAGTACGGGGCGCCGTTGATCTCTCGAAATACAGATTCGGTGGCAAGAGTTCGCGAAATTGTGGCAAAAAGTGGTGTCGAATGACACTCCGAATCATGGTTGATGAGTGGAACACCAACAAGGAAACGAATGTTTGCGAAACAGAAAAATCCGAACAAAATTGTGCACAGACCTGTAGAGGCAATGCACCTTTTCTTATTTGCATTGTCGCTTATGATCAGCTATGGGTGCTTCAGTACGCCAGAGCATGCAGTGAACTGAAAAATCATCATCAAAACCCATTAAATTAATTTCATTTACAAAAATTCATAAATTAAAACCAAGCTGATTACCTTTAAAAAAATGGGTGATTACTATGAAAAAGTTGTACCCAAAAGACAAAAAATAAATAATGTTCTACGCTATAGTAATGGAGAACTTATTGCAGAGCATTACTCTAGTGCGACCATAATTTTAAGAAAATGGTGGTTAATTCTTGTTGCATGACAATACATCTGCCCATTCTGCACTAATTGTAATGTTATTTCTCATGTAATAGGGTATGGGTTGGATCAACCATCTACTATATTCACCTGGCTTGGCACCAGCAGACTTCTTCCTCTATCCAAACGCGAAAACTATTTTCAAAGGAAAACGATTACAGGAAGTAGAGGATATTAAGAAAAATGCAACCGCCGAATTGAAAGCAGTTTCTTCGGTTACCCTTGCTGAATATTTTCAAAAACTTTTAAAACGTTGGAGTGAACATACTAAACTAATAGGAGATTGCTCTGATTAAATATCAAATATTTTTGGTATTGCTTAAACAGTGTTTCTTTTTAGTCAGTCCAGTAATTAAATTGCTAAACCTCATACATCGTCATCCAACTAACAGATGTTAGTGTAGGTTATCTTTATAGATGGAATAATAGTCATATATAAGAGAAAAAACTGCTAACTAACCGGATTTCAATCTTCTTGATTTTATGATTGTATTGCTTTGTAGGTTACACTGTATCAAATAAATAAACGTTAAGGTATCGTGTAGCATCTTCTAGCTTACATCGACCATGCTGATTATAATGCTTATCACTTACTGTTGCTGCAAATAATAGTAACCGATATCAAAGTTAATAAACCTTGCCTTTTGTTACCATAATACTATTACAATATTCAAGTGCAATTTAATGTAACTATTAAGGTAAAGAAATCAAGTCTGAAAATAAACAAGCAAATAAAAATATTTGTGTTAATTTTTAATCCTTTTTTGAATACTTGGCCTTGATATATGCTACATGTTGAACAGGTCAGTGCAGTCTGCGAACGTGTAGGAAGTGCCATAAATTTTGAACTAGATCACCTTACCTTTTAGCTCTACGAAAGTTCCAAAAGAATTATTTAAATTATTGAGGCTCAGTTAAGAAGCTAAATTCAAACCACGAAGTAGATAATGAATTTGGTTTGAGGAAGCCAATACGCCTGTTCTCATTTCTGCAACTGCAAGCCTCAAATTTTCAGTTACAATTTGTCGCTTCCTGGGTAAATAGAATGTGCAACCGCGACGAAATGAAACCGGATGAAAAAAATCAATCAAACTTTCAACACTTCATTGATGCCGCTTCAAAGAGACCAAATTGGAATTAGGCCACTATTAAATAATCACTTAAGTTATTTAATTTATATTTAAAAATATATTACTAATTGTCATTAAGTTTTGTAACTTCTATAGTGCTCGTTAGCAAATTTAACGCTTTTTTGGGTTATTTAAGATCAATTTGTTAAGGTGGTTAAATTCCACGCATAAGTGCAAAAACTGAAAAGGGATTTATACAAAATACACTTTTGCGTTTCGAAATGAACAATTAAATTCTGATTTCATTATAATGCAAAAACGACTGGTTAATCTGAAGATAAAGTTTACAATTGAATCGTTGATCCATTGATTAATTGCTTCTTACATAACCGTATACAGAAAAGCTTTCAATATCCATTCAATCATTGATTACATCTCAAACAATTGTTTTGTAATAAATAGCTTCTTCCGGGTTGAAACAGCCTTATCGATTTTCCCTTCATTGACGCTGCAAGTGTCATCTTCGGGATTGTAATAAGAACACTATCAGCTACGTTCTAGTAGAAACAGTCCTGAATGTAGAGCCCTTGCAATAATGAAGGGAACAATCAATAATTAATGATGCAACACACATTCAAGAAATTAGGGAACATCTCTAAAATTCTGACATTTTAAAATAATGATCAATTCGGAAACGACCGTCCCCCGACCTTTGCCCAGAGAATTATAAACAATGCAAGAATATCCCCAATTTATTAAAATCACTATCCGAGACAAAACCATTTATTTTAAAGCCTTTCAAGGAAAAAGTCCTTGGCATGCATGAGTGCCTTTGTGCAGATGAAAATTATTTATATTTTTTTATTCAAACTTGCATGTGAGGAATACAACATTCTTCCATCACCATCGACCTCATAATTCCCATTTTTCTACTAGTCTATTCGCTTTCGCCTTGTTTATAAGCACACTTTGTTGCTATTACAACTGGTTGTTTCTGTTCACTTATTTTTTATGTCCTTGTCATACGACAGTTAAAAGGAGGCTTCAATAATATACCAGTTTGATGTAACCATAAACATTTGTTAACGATGTCATTAAAGGACTGTGATCGAGATTTATCATACAAAAAATCTTTGAGTTATTAGTACTGCAATTACGCTACAAACTACAGAACGGATAATTGTATAGTTTCTGAATTTTCAAGGCTGCTAACAATAATGCACCCTCCTATGACTTAGGATTTGCTTTATCCTAAAGCTCCTTCATCAACTAGACTGGAATCCATCTAAACCTTTCAATTTAGACTCTACTGTTTGGAATAACAGAGGCGGCTAACAAGTTATCAGCAGTTTCTGCTGCAGTGGGCATTGATTTGTCCACTTCACCTGAAATACTGCAAAGTTTAATGGATGTGAAATACTAAGCCTTTACAAAATTTAGAAATAAAATCCCCTTAAACCATTCAGCCTAGATTATACTCTTGTAGAGTCTAAAACAGTTCTCACCAGTGTATGCTTCAATATAGAAACCAACTACTATATTTCATTTTATATAAAATGCAATACATTCTGAATCACTTCAAAGTTTTCACAACGGAATTTGCCTTCGTCAACTGTTAAATATGTTAAAGTGTATTCAAAATTTGGACAATAGAATTCACCTCAAGTTTTCAGCCTATATTCTACCGTTTGGAATAAAATAACTTTCAGCAATGTCTGCTGCGTAATTAGCATTAACTTGGATTTCTATTTCATTTAAATACTACAAGAATAAATTTATTTGAATTCTTGAATTCCAATTTTAATCGGGGGAATATATCGCCATCTACTGTTAAATACCTTCTAAATATTTTCACAATTGAACCAATAAAATCCACGTAGAGTTTTAAGCCTAGATTCTACTTAAAAATAGTTGGAGCTTAGAAAAGTTCTCAGCAGTCTTGCTGTAGAATAGGTTTACTTATATAAATGTAGGAAGATATTTCTATGTTACACATTATTTCTGATACCGTAAATGGCTTGGTACCCGATTAGAATATTAATAAGCAAATTACCATCTTGGTTGTATTTAGTGCGTTAAGTAAAAGGCAAACAATTAATTATCAAGCGTGCTGCGTATGTGTAGCCTACATTATCAATTATTTATCAACGGAAATTATTCAATAGTTAATTATTGGAATAAATCGTGTAATATATCCACGGAACACGCAAAATGTATTCCAATTTAATCAGCTTTCAGTGATATTTTTCTGCAAACTGGACTGCTGATATACGGCGGGTTGTTGCGAAATTTAACTAAAGTTCACTTTCGCTTTTGATGCATTCCTCGTGAATTATCTGTAGCGTATCAAACTTAATACAATGGTACTTACAGTTAATGGATAGAACTCCGTAATCTTTGTTCTGTAGACACCTTTTGTGAACTTGGGGCTGAGATCGTCGGCATCCTTGACTGTAATCCTCACTGTCGCGTTCGTACTCCTTGGCGGTATGCCACGATCCTATTGTACAATTTAATTACATAATTGGAAACTTGTGCAAATTTGGCAATGCTGAAGGAAGTTCTAACAAAATTGTTCGTTTTGAAGTGGCAAACGTCCATGCCGCTAATTTTGTGTAATTTAAGTTAATGTGAGTGCGACAAAAATCTTTATTGCCTACACTCTCGCCGGTGCAGTTTTCGAATTCATTTTACGCGCTATGATTTCCGTTCTTTAATACAAGGTTATGCGAAATGAGATTTTTTACAATTAGTTCATGCTTACGCTTTCTAAATACAAATTAAGTTGCACACTTTTATTAAATTTCTTGCAATTATTTTTGTTTCGTATGGAATTGGATGATGTTAAAACAATTAATTTGATTTAAAAACTACTCCTATGCTTCCCTATTACGTGCTTTGATTTGATTGCTGAGATTTGTTCATGGATAAACGATGCAAGAAGAAAAAACGTAAGGGAATTTACAACAAAAACCTATTGTATACGCAGAAAAATTAAAGATCAGAAACAAAAAGGCCAAAATAAACAAATCCGAAACAATGAAACTAGCAAAAAGAAATAAGTTGCACATCATAAAACTTGCGGGACAGAGGATCGAACAAACAACTAACTATCTACTGCAAATGTAAACCAGTAGATAAGCTACGAAACAGAGATAAGAGAAAATATCAAGCCGACAGAGGAAATCTTTAACGATATAAAAAACAACTTTCCAAAAAAAAGATTCCGAAGAGCATGCTTTGTACAAAATACTATATTACACTCGTGAATCGTGGAATCTCCTGACCAGTCTTAGAAATAAGATACGAAGAACAGAAATGTAGTTTGAAAGCCAGTGGAAGAGACGACTAAAAGAACATGACAAGGATTGAATCCCATAAGTGTTGTAAACATATAGTATGGAATAACGGTGTCAGAGAAGTCGCAGAAGCAAATGCGGGGAATAATATAAAGATCAATAAACTAGGCAATAGGGTAGAATGAAGGAAGTTCGGAGGTCTACGTCTTAAACGCTACCGACATGAAGAAACCTCATGCGTGAATAAACAAGGAAGATTAACCTTCCTAGGGTTATATTTTATCAACCTTTTCCGGTAAACAACCAAACTAATCAGATAAGCAACGATACCAGTACAGAAATCGCTGGTAACTGCTTCCTTTCTGAAGATCTTAGCCACTAATAGTAGTAGGCTTTGGTTTTTTTCCAAAACCCAAAGTCGCAGATATCATAGAGCGTGTCGCACACCTCAAATGGCAATGGGTTGGTCATGTAGCCAGACAAAACAACAGCAAATGGCCGAAAAAGTTACTTCAATGGCGACCCAGGGAAACAAGTATTGGTAGGCCTGCTAAAAGATGGCTAGATGATGTAAAGAGAAGAGCGGGCACCCATTGGCAGCAAACAGCTCAAGGCAGAAATGCATGGAAGAGATTAGAAGAGGCTTATGTCCTGCAGTTGGCAACAATTAGCTGAAGAAGAAGTATATACTTCTTCTTCTTCTTCTAAGCCTATATTCCTACTACTATATAGTAGTAGGAATATAGGCTTAGAAAATTAATAAAAATTGGATAACGGAAGTTTCGTGACTAAGGCTGCCCAAGTATTCATCTATAGCATTTAGGAAATCAATTAAAAACCTGATACTATGACCGTAGACATCTATAACGAAAGGCATAACGCTACCACTGATTGATCTCCCCCGATAAAAATGTAGACACACTCTCTGGAAATAAGAAAACCTACACCTCTAAGGCTGTAAGAAGAAAAGTAATACCACTAGAAGAAGAAAACCACCGAAGGTTTTTTACGTCTAGACGCCTAGAACGAGTTTGAAGCCATATGGCCATGCTAAACAAAACGACTTTTAACTGTAGTCAAAGGTACAAAGAAGGAAGATCTAAAAGAGAGGAGATAATCTCATAGATTCCATGAAAAGGTACGTTAAGGTTAATAAAGCCAAATGTGTTGACATTTTAAGCTATGTTATATTTTGAAACCATCAGTATAGAATTCAAACCTGAATAACTTAGTTAACTGTTGTCAACATTCCACAATTATTATTGTAAAACTAATTTGAATTTTTTTAACAATATCGATGAAACGTAATTCAGAACATTTATAATACAAACTCAACCCCACTTAATTTTAAGATGTTCTGCTTTCAGTATATGATTAGTATTTCGTAAAGTAAAAAGTCTTAGCAAAAAAATCGATTTGGAGTTATATAGCTCTTTCTTTCTTATTATGAGAAGGTCTACGTGCTATATCAAATAGTTTTTCATCCTATACATAATTGCCTTAAACATATAGTAACTGATATACCACCCGTCTCTTCCATTCAAAATACAGTAATATAAAAGGGTTCCCTACTAAACTCAAAAAATATACAGTAATCAGGGTAATGCACCAATGTAGCAAGAATCAAAGAGTCCCATGTGAGCGAAGAAAAACGTCATGTAATGATGAAACAATATAGCTGTTCAAGATACTCCAGTAAAAAAGAGCGGTAGAGATTAATCAGAGGAATACAAAAATTCAAAAATGTGCAATGTTCCACTGCAAAAGAAATCGATTTATGTTGCCAATGCATGTAGGTTTACATACAAATCTACTAAACACTTTACTTTTTAATGGTTTTGTTAATTATATTTGTTAATAATGTCTATGCTGCTTAACGTCAGGAATATGAAGGGTGTTTTTAAAAGGTACCACAATATTCCGCGTGCTGATTTCTTTCGTCACATTAAACAAAAAGCTGCCTATGAACATAGGCATTGGTACCTTTTAAAATCACCCTCTATATAAGAAATATGAAAACAAAATGAAAGAGAACGGCAGATAAAGAAACAAGCACAATCTACGTACGGATGAGAACATATCCTCTTACCTTTAAATTCCTCTCTTTCAAATTCTGAAGAATACTCTAATGCCCTAGAATTCTAATAAGCAATTAAGAAAAAAATAGAGCTCCATATTGAAACTGACTTTGAATACGCCCCATGGGGAAAATATAAGCATTTGCGAAAGCGTATCCGAAATAGGGTGTACACGGAAGGGACGTCAATTTTACATAGATTACATCTACTTTTTATTTTTCTAATTCCAAATTAAATGGTAAATTAGAAAAAACGTACAGATGTGGTATAGTAGTATCGCCAAATCCTCTGCACGGTTACAGCAGTATAGCACAGTGGCAAGGGATTCGCTTTGCACTACGATCTTCGGGAGTTCGAGTCCTCTCTTCTGCTTTGCTTTTTTTAAATTATTTTCTTATGAAAAATGATTCACTTTTGTAAATCCAATTGTGCTATTATTCTCTAAATACACAACATTTTTGAATGTTGTAGATAAATTACACTAAGAACGCTTGCTCAACTGCTGAGATAATTTTCTAATCGTTTGGCTTACTCTTTGAATGCAGATGGTAATTCAATCGAACTTTTGATTTAATTTAAATTTTTACTTGTGTTAATAATTAGCGTTAAACTATTTAATTGCTAATTAAATATTAAATGCTTAACGGTAACTGTTTCATTATTTAGTTTTTATGAAACCCAAAGATGCGCGCATTTTTGTTTTATGTGTTTTTAGAGGATAATAGAATAGTTGGATTTAGAGATCTAAAACGTTTTTCAAAAAATACAACTTAAACAAATAAAGGAGAAGAGCGGATTCAAATTCTCGAAGTTCGCTTCAAAAAGCTTATCCGTAACCGCTACTCCACACCGGCGGCATTCGCGTGACGCATTTTAGTGGTATTCCTACACCAATTCTATAAATTATTTCAGGGTTTTTAATTTGGTATTCTAAAAATTAAAAAATGGATATAATTTTTATAAAATTAACGTTCCTTCTGCCTACACCTAGTGTTCGAAGCGTTTTTCAACTTGGGGAGCAGGAAAATGAAGAATTCCACAAACTCATGTATTTTGCCTATGGAGCGTATTCAAAGCCAGCACATTGTATAGTTCCCTTAATTCGTTTGACCAACATATGAGCATGGCTTACCTTAAAACACATCTGTATCTATGTTTTAACTACTAAATTAACATAATTTTTACTATTAACAAGGACAATATTCTATTTAATAATACTCTAATGACCTCTGGAAAATCTTTTCTGCTACTACGAGACTTGTCCGACACGGACTAATTACTCGCTTTATTTTCTGGAAAATAAGAGCAACATTTAATTTTTGAGCAATTCAAGTCACGACTTTACGCAACCTTTAATTTAAAAAAATGCTCAACGACAACAAAACCGAACGACCTTCAGCACTGCACTAACATGTTGCGAAATAATCTATCAATTAATTAACATTTACATTCAGATTTGCATAACCTTTCTACAATGTACACTGACAAAATATTTGTGTAGTTTTTGTTGTTTCATAAAATGCATTGGTGTTCGACTTCTCTCCTCACTTTATTACCATCGATTGGAGGCAAGTCAACAATAGCACTCCTGTCAAGTTTACAACAAGCTTATGTAGCACTTACCGATGCTGTAACTGTGATCGTAAATTCGCGATCGCCAGCGTCGAAGTCCAGAGGCCTTTTCAGCAACAAAAATGCTTGATGGCTGCTGTCCAGAGCGAATTTTCCACGGTCATTTCCAGCGGTGATGGCATATTGCACGTCCGAGTTGGGCGTGTTGGGCTTGTCGCGGTCAGTGGCTCGAATCCTCCGGAAAATTGTTAAACCTGTCAAGTGTTGTATTACATAACTGCCTTATGCTGTTGTTTAAATTATACAAAATAGAGTAGACAGGAAGAGAAAGGACCGATTAATTAAATAGCAGGTAATCTTGTTTACTGTACTTGATAATAAACTTTTTCCATTGCTTGTGTCGAGAAGAGATTTTTTGTTTGATTATGTGTGTCGCCATCTAGCAAGCCGTAACTTTCATTTGGTTTTGATTTGTTCTGTGACAGTTCATAAACATTGCTCCCAAGATTCAGATAGCCTTTGATTTTATAAGAGCAGTTAAACGGGCTTAATAGTTACTGGCCCTGTTTATGAATCAATGACATTTAATTCGAGCAGGTTTACATTTTAGGCTCATCCTGTGATAATTTAAAATTTCCTTGAAGCTTTCGTAATTAATTTGGCAGCCAATATATTTCCTTCAACAACTTTTTATTTATAGTTAATAGTATAGGTGGGCAACGGATGTAAATAATTAATTTCAGTGTTCATAAGAAAATTACATAAACGTTTACGATATCCTGTTGCTGTAATTTAATCAATGGTTTGTTAAAAAAAAACGATGAAATTTTCATTTTCCCATACGTCTTGTACAGGAACTCATTGATTTAATGATATATTTCTATTTAAGAATTCTGATTATGAAATGCAAGCGCCAATATATGGTTTTACTTTAGAGTAAACCTAGAGCTATTTGTAGCGATAACAAAATCACTATTCTCAGTTCTACTTGAATTTCATTTCTTTTCAGATATAGCTTTATTCTGTCGCGACCTCCAGTTTACCTTTAGAATAACAATTTCGATTTTAAACTCCAGAGATCGAATTGAAGTTCACATTCTTAAAATCGAATTCTAAGATCTTGGCTGTAAACTGTAAAAATGTGAATTCAATATCTTCAGTCGATATCTACAGTTTAAAGTTTAAATTTTAATACAAGTAAAATCTTGATATTAAAGTATAAATCTTAGGTCTAACTTTGCCATATTTTAGTTTAAATGAACTCACAAGTACATACTAAAAATAACGACTGAAATATAAATGCAAAACTCTAGTTGCCAAAGCCTTTAATCTGTAGATTTGCACTTTACCTTCCAAATTACATATTCGAGAATTGCAGAGCAAAATTTTAGGGTTTACAATGGCGCTTTCACTGCATATGTACAAACAGGACTGAAAGCGCAAGATCTGAACTTTAAACCGGAAATTCCATTTAAAATGCAAAATATTAGGTATAGATTACAAAATGTCGACGTTTGGGTATGGATTTTACCTCTACAGCTGATTTAAAGAGCTAAATTCTTGACTTTAGAGCAGAACTATTGTACAGGCACGCAAACACGACGTAAAACTCTAAAACATGGGTTTTAAATTCGAGGCCTTCGCTTGTAAAACCAAATTTTGACTTGACTATTTGGAAAACAGTTTAAATGTGAAAACCACAGACACTGAAAGTTAGCTTGAACCGAAATATTTGAATTTCAAACTTTAATGCTAAACAACGAAATTTGGAAAGCAAATCCTGGCTTTAAAGACAACAGATTAGTTGTGAATTACACAACTTTGATTATAATTTCGAGATGTAACTTCACGGTTGGAATGAATTTAAAAATTCAACATTCCACTTTTAAACTTGAGATACTGACATCGACATTATAGTTTCCAATATCAGCTCTAACATCTAACTTTAAATCTAGGGTCTCGGTTTCCAAAATAAAAACTTGAGCTGTAAATTAAGTTATCACTGTCAATATATTCATTCGATTAAACTCGAAATTTAACTTGACTTGAAATGTTAATTACAGATTCCTAGTTTATTTTGCACAAATTTTGGTTTTAAAACAGTGATATCAATTTCAAGAGCCTACAGTCAGGACTTCACTACAAGAATTTCAAACCTCACCTTTAAACTTAGTATACAGAATTTAAAAAAATATAGTAACTTCAAATTCTAGAATATCTACTTCATGCAATATATTTTGCATTAACTCGAAATCGTAATTAAAGTCATAAAATTGAGTACTTACTACAAATAAACGAACTTTGGACTTCACATTCAAGGATTTCGATTTCAGCATCTATAGCTGAAATCGAAATCCTTTATTCTATGTTCTATGTCTGATTTTAAATCCGAGATATCGATTTCAAAATTCGAAATCTTAGAGAAAAATCAAAATTTCTCTACAAACACCAGAAATCGACTTAAATGCAAAATTTCGACATCAGATATTGACTTATAATACGAAATACTGCTTGTAGTATTTTGACTGTAAGTTATAGACTTTAAAGTAGATATAAAGATTTTATGTACAACACTCGTCTTACATAGCCAAGCATTCGACAAAATTATTATTTAAATTGTGAGAAACTGACTTTAAATTAGACTTCTGCTTATAGCTTTAAAGCTTAAACTCATAATTCAATATAGTTACCATGCAATCGAGATTAATACAACTAATAATATACACAGGTTGATTACTTAAGTTTGGTTTAAGTTTAAATCAAACTGTTCAGTTTAATATTGAGTATAAGGTCGTTACTTGACGCTTCAAATAAAACTTCTAGTCTGATGTAATATTTAAAGTATCAATTTCGAAGCTTGGTCTTTAGAAATCAAGTTTTGACGTACAACATCAAACGCCCAAGTCGAGATCTAAAGCTGAATAACGAATTATAGAGGTTTAAGTTAAAAGTTCACATTTTAATTCGAGTTCACAAGTTTATAGAGACATTTTTTTACTTTAAAGTTGAAATCTGTAGGCTGAAGTACAGATTGCGATTATTTCGGAATTCAAAGTGGAATATAATAAAATTCAACTAAATTTTGTATCTTCTACATACATACGTAGTTGTGTACAGAGCAACTTAAAGTGCTTTATTATAAGTAAATATATAATTTAGTGAAACTACGATTTAATTTCTGCAATTACGATTACATGAAAAGTTATTAATTTATTTTTAAATAATAATCTTACACCACCTTTAATGTTTTTTAGACGAAACTTCATTTGGTTTCATAATGGTTTTAAAATTTCGCACACTTACCTCTAATTGCCATATTTCCAATTTATTAAATATTTAGCATTTCTTGCTCAACAGAAGCAATTTTCCTAAGTATCACCATAACATTTTTCATAGTTAGGATCAGTAACCTTTTGATTACTACCATTTGCGTGCGTGAGCAGTAGCTTTTCTCTTTGATTCTGTATGTCATGATCATAATCATAATTCAACTGAAGGAATTTATTTCTCTTCTCGTTGTTTTTATAACATATCCATTTTCTACCTATAAATGTCAATTATGATAGTAGTTGGATATTATAAAACAGAGTGCTCAAAAAGTTGCACAATTGTTCCTATTCGATGAATACACAACAACAACATATTGCTAGCCTGTTATTAACGGACTTTCCTAGAAGGTGAATATTTTTACGGGTTCTGTAGCAAATGCGGACTTCTTCAGCTTCAATTTTTAACTTTTACTCAAGAAATCACGCCAATTTAACACATAAAATGAATTAGTAAATATAATAAAAGGTTTGCTTTCATTTTTGCTGCTGTTTCTAATCACCAATTCAATTTCTTCTTCGTTTAGAATGCACGAAAGCTCGTTTTTGCTAAGGAAGTCATAATTCCATTCAGGAAATCCGAATGATTTTAAATAATAAAATACATTTTTCTGGGAAACGGCATTTTAGCAAATTTTGAGCGTTACGACAAAATTAGAAACTTAGATAATTCAACAAATTAAATTTTGTAGGTTTCATAAGCAGGAAAATTGGAGAAAAAGTAAAATATTGACTTACCAACAGGAGTGAGTTCATCAACGGTGACATGGTACGGTGTTCCAGCAAAAACGGGTGCATGGTCGTTTAAATCCTCCACATAAACCGTCACCGACAAGGAAGAAGAGATCTAGGCAGAGAAGTGATGCATGTGTTACAATTCTAGGACGTGCAAAACACAAGTTTACGCGTGACTTATACTATAATGCAATGCAAGTGTATGCTGCACGTACGTAGTCATCTGTCGAACAGTTACGGCCAATGCACTTTTTACGCCACTATGAAGCAATTATTGCTGAATCTCAGAATGCAATCCACGAAGGTTTATTGCGGCTTAAATTTAAAGGTTTGGAATGCAGTTTCTAACGTAAATGTATGCATAGGCCATGCTAATTTAATGTTCAACTCGATTAACACCAAAAAACCAAGAAAACGCAAATGCAGAAACTATTATTGCTAGAGCTAGGATAGTTAGCCAAATTGTCTTTTTTAATAAATGGGTTAAAGGCAGACCCAATTTTAAATCCGTTTTAGAATGCGTGCACTTCAAAAATGCAAATTTTATTTTGCCTTTTTGGCGTCTTTTTTAGGATTCTGCCTTTTTTGAGGAATTTCCTATTATTCTTGCCTTTTTTGTGCCTTTTATGGTATATTAAATTAAAATTTTAAGAAATTTAGTTCTTAAAATCTCAATTTAAAAAAAATGTACTAGCAATTTTCCAAGAAAAATGCACATTTTAAATTTCTGAAATAAATAGTAGAAAGTATTATTCCCAAGAACTTAAAGGTAGAGATTTAAACCTGTCACCTGTCAAGCATTTGTTTACGTTCTGGTTCAATGCTCAACAAACGAGGTTTATTAGGTTTTACCCTTTATTATTACCAGCTGAAAATTTCTCAGAAGGATTATTTTGTTGAGATTAATTTTAATGAGGGGACCAGTATTGTCAGGAGAAAGTTTTCTACTGAATTAGCCTCACAATTTTCGGACGTATAAACATTGTGATTTGTGAAGTGCATCGACTGTATTTCAAGTGATTTTGAATTTGCCAGCAGTTGTTTTTATTTTAACTTGAACAGATATTTTGCTGTTGCTTTTTCCCTGTCAGTTAAACGTCGTTTCTTTTAATTTCCTCGCGTATTCTTCAGATTTTGTAATATTTTACTTTTTCTGTCTTTTTTTTGGTAAATTTGCCTTTTTCTTCGTTTTTGCCTTTATTACTTTATTTTTGCCTTTTTAGTACTTTTTTAAATATTTTTTTTGCCTTTTTGCCTGCCTTTTTCGAGACTTTATTTTGCCTAACTATCCTAGCACCGTAGTGACATTAAGTAGGTTGTAGCAGTATCCCACTACAAAAAGTTGCAGATGCAATGGAAAAGCGATTAGATACTTTTTCGCTACATAGATTTAACAAAACTATTCCAGACATATTAAATTTAACATTTAAAAAATTTTATGAAATAAGGTTACCCAACATAATCAGAATACAAATAGCACCATAACGGACGGCATAATGTTTAGAAAGTTCGTAGAAGTAGTAAACAATGAAGATAAGAGAAAGCAAAGAGGTCCTACAAAAAAATATGCTATACATCCTGCATAGATATCTTGAAATATTCAATTTGTTTTGTACTAATCTAGTGATCTCCTCTTCTGATCACAGTTGTTCGACACTAATTTTTGTTGTTGTGGACACAATGGCTTGTACCTCTCTTGTCATGACCCGTCAATATCGTCCGCGCCAATACAACCATACCCAAAATGACCATGACAAAATGTGCAATAAATTTACATTTCCACTTTTATTTTATCCATATTCAATTTCAGTCTCTTGCCGGAGTTTACCATAAAAAAATTGTATAGTTCATATAATTTGCTCTCTAATTTTAAGTTCTTCTAAAATTGTTCTGTATCCCTAACTCATTTTCCTGTGTAATTAAGGTTGATCTGGACACCCGATTTTAGTTTGTTTGTTAGGTTAGTTCAAGGTAACATATCACAATGGTAATATTCACGCTACCTCAATATTATATTAGGAATTTTGTTGTTGAAGCCCTAACAAGCACAACTTCAGGACAGATTATAGAGTTCGTAACTTTTAAGACTCTGTCAGGATATGATTGTAATTACAAAAAAGTGATTTCGGTTAAAACAAATTTAATAGCTAGAATGCGTTTTGAGTTGAATAGATTCTGTGAGAAATTAATAGTAAAGTTATATATAAAATAACTGTTCTTATTCCCAAAAATATGTTTTTTCGTTCGTGTTGAGTATCGTGTTGGAACCATATCAACTACCATTTTAAGACTAATTGTGTAATTCAGGGGTTCCCAGACCTATGCCCGTGGGCACCACGGCGCCCGTCGGCCAATTTGTTTGTGCCCGCCGCAGTTCAGCTACGAAACGGAAGCTTGTCAGCATTAACTTATTGGCAGCATATACATATATAAATAAAACAATTTCAACGGAAAGACAAATTCAGTTAAAAGGTGACTTGGAAATATGTAAGTCGTTCTCTTTACAATTTGACAGGCCAGGAGATGTATCAGATACAGCACAGTTAGCGGATATCGTGAAATGGTATTTAGTAACTTCACTTTAAAAGAAGATCTGTTGAAAACATTACCCGTGAAAGAACGAACAACTAGTGAGGATATTTATAATACATTCACAACATACGCCCAATTACTTTTTGCAAGAAAGATCATTCATTTTCAGACTTTATGTCCTACCACTGTAATATTCATCAGGAGGTTTTGTGCAGTAGAATACAGCCCTTCGACCACGTTATGAAAATATTTATAAAAATAAGCAACTCTATTAGAGCAGCCCCTTTTCAGCACCGACTTGTCAAGGCCCTATTAGAAGATATTGATATTGAAGATAAAGAACCTGATCTCATCCTGCATACTGAAGTACGTTGGTTCAGTAAAGATAAAGTTCTTACAAGATTTTTAAATTTGATTGAAGAAATGGAAGAATATCTTGACGCCAAATATGAAAATTTCGAAGGACTAACTGACTCTTGCTGGTTGGTGGATTTGGGGTTTCTCACAGACATCATGAAAAACTTAAATTCTTTAAACTTGGAGCTGCCAGAAAAAGACAAACATGTAGCTTAAATCGTAGGCTCTGTTATTTAAAGCAAAACTGGTTTTGTAGATATCACATCTGCAGATGGGATAACTCGTGCATTTCCCAAATATGAAGAAAATGGAGGCGACAGTGAATTTAACTTGTCATCATTTGTTAAGACCTTCAAGTCCTTAAAGAACATTTTAAGAAGATATTTCAGCAGTTTACTATTATGGGAATACCAATTAGCAACGAACATCCGTATACACTAAGTTTTGCCGACGACCAGATGGTTGTGGCACAGGACGAAGAGGATATAAGTTATATGGTCCGAAAACTAAGAAGAGAGCATAATAAAGTGAGACTGGAAATCAAGTTCTACAAAACCAAATACCTAACAACGGAAACCGACGTGCAAGGTCTTGTAGTCGAAGTACCCTAGAAAAAGAGGAAGGGGTAGACGATCAGGGCGAGACGAAATAGACGAATTTATGCGGAAGAGAAACCTCGAAGGCGGGGAATGGAAAGATATAGATGGATGGAGAGTACGGTTGAGAGAAGAAAGACAGCGTCAGCTGTAGAATCGTACACTATACAGGGAATTTTTCTTTTTAGTATACATAGCCTATGTATACTTTTAAAAGAAACGCGTCAAATTCGCCTATTGTGTATGCAACCAACTATACCGACAGCTAAAAATCAGAAACAAACGTCACTATAGTTGTCAATTATTTGAGTATGCAGGTTATGTTGATGCAGTGTTTATATTAAATAAGTAAATCAAAATGAGTTGAACAACAACGACGATTATTATTGTAAAACATTAAATATCAATAACAGAAAACGGAAATGAAAATAAAAACAACAGTTACCACAAGTATTCGAAATGGCC